>ONZH01017766.1:0-43677 GCA_900303285.1 Rhinella marina
GGGGCGTGCGGGGGCAGGAGTGCGTACCATACGGACGGGGGGGGTGAGGCAGGAGATGCGTACCATACAGGGGCGTCAGGAGCTGCGTACCATATAGGGGGCGTGCGGGCAGGCTGCGTACCATACAGGGCGTGCGGGCAGGAGCTGCGTACTGCATATAGGGGGGCGTGCGGGCAGGAGCTGCGACCATACGGGGGGCAGGAGCTGCGTACCATACAGGGGGGCGTGCGGGGCAGGAGCTCGTACCATACAGGGGGCGGGGCAGGAGCTTGGCGGCGGCAACCATACCATACGGGGGTGTGAGGGCAGGACATGGCTGCTGTCCCCAGGAACACACACTCATCCCACACTGTGTGAACACCGGCAGATAACACAGGGCCGCTGGGGGCTCGTATACACGGGTGTTATGTACATGGCGCTGCTCTCCTCACCTCTCTCCCCTCAGGCAGTATAATATTTCCCGGCTTGACCCCAGTTCTCCTCAGACACCAGCACCTGCCGCGCTCCTCCCGTCCCCGGTGTCCTCCATCTATCCCGCCTGTCATCCGCGGCCTACCGGAGAAAGCAACAACAAGCCCAGACTAATCACTAGCCGAGCGTTGACTCAGTCAGATGTAATCGAGCGCCGAGAGCCGTCACCTGTAATCAAACCACGAGCGCGCGCCCAGGCGGACCAATCAGCGTGTGCGCCCTACTGACTCCCTGCAGACAGGAGCAGCCGAATGTCGAACGTAACTAGCCATAGGATGGCGGGAAACCTACCTAGTAACCCAGCTCCACGGGCGCTGACGTCACAAGCACAGCTCCTTCTCTCATGGCCTGAGATACTTGGCAGAGAAAGTTCTGTCTTTTATCAGTGTAGGAAGTGCACCCCTATGACTTCCGGCTGCTTCCTCGCCCTGAGGCTGAGAGTTTTTTTTAAATGAATTTTTAGGAGAATTTATCCCAATTATTAGAAAAAGTTGCAGTCAGCTGTCCTTAACCCTTAGGATACAGGATTTATTTTTTTATTTTTTGCATTTTCATTTTTCTTCCCTATTTTCCTGGAGCCATAACTTTTTTATTTTTCCATTCACATCTCCATATGAAGGCTTGTTTTTTTGTGGGATAAGTTGTACTTTCTAATGCCCCCTTTAATTATAGCATACAATGTAGCGGGAAGGGGGAAAAAATTCCAAATGGGGTGGAATTGGAAAAAAAAAGCTAATTGCTCATTTCTTATGTTGGCCTGCCACCTGCTGCTTCAAACCCTGGTTCTCTTCAGTGAGACCCGGCATATTGAAATCAATTTCTGGCATCCTCATTGGCCACAGAGGATGTCGGTAAGAAGCCCAGAAGCTCGCTCTTCCAGGTTTTTGAGCATATAGATGCCATGATCACAGCATGTAAAGGCTGGTCTTAACCCCTTCAGCCCCAGCGGCGTACATGTTTCAAACAGCAGAGACTTGCCCCTACTTACCGATATACACGATCGGTAACTAAAGCTATTAGATGCCGTGATCCCCCCTGTGTCCAATCAGGGCACCTGTGGTGGGTTTGAATGCTGTGAACCTCGCTGATGAGCTTTCAATGTGCAATTCTTATTTTGGCCACTAGATGGCAGGCAAGGATAAGAAATGAGCAAAAGGGATATTAAATGGAGGATTTAAAATCCCTGATTGTCAAAAAGAAAAAACAGGATCTATTTGCTCATATATGAGCCTTAAAATAATCACAAAAAATTAAAAAAAGTTTAACGAAATATATAAAAAAAATTAAAAGTTTAAATCACCCCCCTTTCTGTATAATTAAAAAATAAATACCTAAATAACAATAAATATAGACATCATGGATATCACCGCGACCGAAAACGCCCATACTTTTAAAATATTTAAAAAATTCCAATAAGGTGAATTGCGTGATGGAAAAAAGCGTCAAAATGGGCAATTTGCTGTTTTTTGTCGCTTTTTTTTTCTAAAAAAAAATTAAATAAAAAGTGATCAAAAAGTCATACACACCCCAGAATGGTATCAATAAAAAGTTCAGATTGCCCCGCAAAAAATGAGCCCCCATACAGCTCCATACACATAAATACCAAAAAGTTATAGGGGTCAAGATATGACGACAAAAAAAATAATAAAAAATTCCAACTTTATAATTATTTTATCACTATCAAAACACAAGAAAAACTATACATATTAGGTATCGCCGTATTCCTACTGACCAGTAGAACGAAAGTAACTGGTCAGTTTTAATGAAACTCAAACGCCGTAAATAAAAAACCCGTAAAACTGCAGTGGAATTGCGGGATTTTTTACAATTTCACCTGATTTGGAATTTTTTTCCCGCTTCCCACTACACCATATACAATATTAAATGGTGGTGCTGGAAAGTACAATTTGTCCTGCAAAAAAAAAAAAAGCCCTCATACAGCTATGTGAAGAGAAAAATAAAAAAGTTATGGCTATCAAGGCAGGGAGCCACAAAACAAAAACGCAAAACCAAAAAAACCTCTGGGGCTGAAAGGGTTAAAGGGAATCTGTCACCAGGATAATCGCTATTGAAGTAAAGCCATGGCCTAATAGCACTTAGAACCTTATTTCCAGATGTGCCTTTGTTCTAGCAATAGATGTTTTCTATCTTCTGAAAATCTAGTTTATTTGGTATGCAAATGAGCCAGTAAGGTGCCCAGAGGGGCGTGACTCTTGCAGGAAGGAGGTTCTGGGCATGAAAACTGGCAACAGACTGGGTAGATGGACACTTTTGTAATGAATGTAGGTCGGGACAGATGAGGACAATGAGTCTCTGAACTAGAACCCAGCCGCTTTCCCTGCCTACTTGCAGTATAAGCCCTAAACAGCAGATCCGCAACTGGACGACAGTCCCTACACTGATATAGGTGCAGGACAAAACAACACATACAATATGGGCACACAGAAAAGCAGAGTTGTACAAAATGGGTCAGAACCAGATGGGCCATGCAGTACCAAATGTAAGACAAAGGATGTCAGTAAAGAAGGTATCAAAGGTAATCAGGAACAAAGAACAAATACTAGTGAGTCCAAAGACTATCACTGGCAATAGGGGATTAAAGGGGTTATAAAATTTTTCAACCCCCTCCCCCATGTGCCGGGCTCCTCACAGGTAATATACTTACCCCGCTCCTGGTTCCCGCACCGCCGCTGCTGCTTCTCCCTGTACATGGATGAAAACATCTGGACAGCATCAGGACAGGAAGCCAGTCACTGCTCTATTCATTCCTATGAGACTGAAAGTGAGGCTCCCATAGGAATACATAGAGAAATAGACTTCCTGTCCACACATAAGGTGCTGTGTGAGTTGGTGGGTCTGATTGCTGGTCACATGACACAGATAAGAAACTTCAGGATGATATAACTCATAAATTCAGCTACTGGTAAGAAAATGACATTCACTACAGATTACATCATGTACATTTCTAGCAGGACATGGAATAACATTTTTAGCGGGGGTTCTTCTTTAACCCCTTAAAAACACCACTTGTTCAAATCAGTGAAAAGTGTCCGTCTGCCCACTTTGATGCCAGTTTTCATGCCCAGAACCTGTTTGGACCAGGCTGATCTCCACTGTATCTGATGCGGGGCATCACCCTCTGTATGTAGGCTGTGTGAGATCTGTGGCCCAAATTCATTTGATTCTTTAAAGACCTCATTTTACATAAGTCATTATCCTTCATGGAGCGGGCAAGGAGCCTGAAACATGAGTGTAATTACAGACACACAATCCAAAGAAGACCTTCATATAACACAGACACAAAATCATAATGAATTCTTTGACAAATCCCTGGTTTGTGAATAATGTCAGGTGTTAGTCAGGAGGTACGTTGACAATGTGCTAATCACATCCAGGACTTATTTAACCACTTTACCGGATTCCCTCCTTAGCATCCTGCAAATTATATCACACAATCCTGGATCTTTCCACTGGGGAGTCCTGCTGAAAATACCTTATTTTGCTCGTCTTCTTTTTGCAAAGCTTGGACATTCCCCAAAATAATAACTGTAAGTGAATTCAACAGATTTGAGAATTAATAAGCTTACGCAGGCTAAGTGAATAAATATATTTATTAAAGGGATTCTGTCACCACCATTTTACAAATTAAGTTATTTATACCATCGGATTCATCTAGTCATATGGAGTTCTAAATGGTAATTGCGCGGGATTTCAGCCATGCCGGAGCTTCACTGACTCACTCAGTGAAGTGAATATTAAATAGGTGGGCGGTCCTGGGCTCCAAGGAATCGCCGAGCCCGGGCTCCTGCAACGCTTGTCAACTCCCCTTGGGCTCCTTATAGTAAGTGACTGATAGCTGCTAAAAATCGTTTTTTTACCTCAAAATTGCATCTATGCCCTATAACAATTACCATTTAGAACTCCATATGACTAGATGAATCCGATGGTATAAATAACTTAATTTGTAAAATGGTGGTGACAGAATCCCTTTAAGTGATTAAATATAAGATAAAACAGAGAAATCACATACAGAATAGTAAATAAATAATAAGTAATCATCACTAGCCTAAATATGGGGTAGGGCTCTGGTCGACTATGCTATAACACATGGCTGTCTACCACATTATAACACATGACCGACACCCCAGGGTGTACAAGAAATAGGGCAAACAATACTTACATCCTACCTATAATGAAGTGTCTGGTCGAAGTGTGCAGACCACACTTCTTCTCATCAGCCCCTCCTCCAGTGTGCATCACACATGCCTCAGAGATCACTCAGGAATGTGGTCTTATCAGCACAATGGGGGATGGGTACTATCTCTAACCCACTTCATTACAAGGAAAACTTGAAAACTATTACACAGAGTATTAAACAGAATTAAAGGGGACAGAACCAATCAGTACTTAAAAATACCCTTACAATACAATAACAAGCTGTATTAACCCTTGTAAAACCCCCACCTATGCTTTTATACCAGTTGTTGGGTTCAGGAATGAAGTCTTCCCACCTTAAATCTTCGTTCTCCTTATGTTCTTTCAATCACCTATCCAGCATTTCTTTCTTTTATCACCTCGATCTGCGCCCTCACTGGATTTATATAATGGCAGCGCATGGTCCGATGACCTGGCACATTGCGCCATCCTTTCTGGTAATATAATAATGTACAGTGGTTTATTGACTGGTTACTATTATCAACTGAGCTTCAATTTCATTAGTCTGATTAAAACTTCCCATATTTGATCATCTAAATATTCTGTAGCCTTCACCGTCTTATCCACATCTGCATTATCATTGGATAAAGGAGCAGAGAGCTAAAAAAGTTATTTGGGGTGCCCATCTATACTACATGGAGATTTCCATTGGGTCTAGGGGTGTTGTCTGCAGCCCTTTGGTAAAGGGAATGTTTGGGGACTGCATTTATGTTCATCTTTCCATGGGGCAGAATGAACAATGAATGTAGCAGGTGTAAGGGGGGAAATAGTTCAAGCACCAGATGCTCCAGGTGGGACCCACTTATAGACCACCTGGCCGTAGGCAGAATACATGTCACCTGACAGTTGTAAGTGTAAAATCCAGCAATTTGTGAGGTTAGAGTCCTTTAAGTCCTTAGATAACACCTGATAATGTTTAATGAATTTATTGTCCTAGTTGCCTCTTAGCATCTCATTAAGAGACTGAGTTACTTGTATCAGCCTTGCCAATCCCATCAGGAGTGTTAAGAAGGTCATCCTTATCAGCCTCGCGGATTGAAACCTTGTTACAATGGCTGGCATGCACACAGTTCGTCTTTCATTGCAGCTTTACAGACGTGGAGGTCATCAATAGGACCTGGAAGGGACCATCAAACCGCACGTTGAGTCTTTTCCTCACATGGTGCCTTTTGTACCATCAGGGTCTTGAATGGAAGCAAACACTTGCTTATGCATTCTGTTTAATTGTGTCTGTAAAGCCTGAACATAGTCTGACGGGAATTATATTTTATGGCCAGCGTCAAAGGGAAGTTCAAGCACGTACGTGGTGCTGATCCAAAAAGAATTTCATATGATGACAACCCTGTCTGTCTGTGTGGGGAATATCTTACTGAGAACAGGGCTACTGGCAGGCAATCTACCCAATTTTTTCCTGTCTCCTCGGCCTTCTGAATCTTTTAGTGTACCATTCATTCTCTCGACTTTCCCACTGCTCTGTGGATGGTAGGGAGTATGGAATGATTGCATTTATGCCTAGGACCTCCATCACCTCTCTCATGATTTCTCCTGTGAAGTGGGGGCACCTGTCATTTTCTGTTACTTCTTGAACCCCAAACCTACAAATAAGCTCCTTGATCTGTTTCTGGGCAGTGGCCATTGCTATAGCCTGTGTCACTGAATACGATACAGACCTTCCAAAGAATAGGTCAACACACACAAGCACATACTCATATACGTACCTTGGGTAGCTGTATATAGTCGATCTGAAGTCTCTTAAAAGGGTAAATTGGATTTCGGGTGTGCTTCATCAGGACCTTAAAGTGAACCTGTCATTTCCGAAACACCCCCTGAACTAGAGTAAGCGTTGTATAGTGTAAGTGATGCTGAATCCGAATATGTAAGTTTTATCTTCATACTCACTTCCAGTCCGACGCTGTGCTCCCACAAACCAGCAGTACAGTGGACTCCGATGCTCACTCGCATAATGGAGAGGACTCGAAGAAGAGTCCTCTCAATGCATTTTACTGCAGGTTTGTGGGAGCACATATTCAGATTCAGCATCACTTACACTATACACCGCTTACTCTAGTCCAGGGGGTGTTTCGGAGATGACAGGTTCCCTTTAACTACCTTTCCAGTGTTGTGTCTAGCACGTATCATGCAAGCCTGGGTATCCCCTTGCTCTTTTCTTACACCACTAAATGGGGGGGGGGAGAAGGGGGAGAAGGCACACAAAAGTTGCCCACACACTCACACCTCTATCAGGAGGTAGATTCTGTAGGTTTGTTAGTTATCAAGCACTACCCCCGTGCCAGAGGTAGAATAGCGGTTCCCTGCCTAAAAAATTCTGTGAGCAAACCCTCTCTACATGTTTCACCAGCGCACTGGCTTCATCAGGGGAATTTGGGTTGTGCTAAAGGATAGCTCTTATTGTAATCCTGCACCGCCTTTTGTTTTCCCAGCCAGTAGTTTTAAGTTTTGAGTTTTAAGATATAGACAGACTATGTGCAAATGTAATACAGTGCAGAATGATTCCAGTGCAATAATGTCAATTCTGTGGAGACAGGCAGTGAGGAGTACCGCAGGGAGTCCTAGTGCTTCCTAAGACTCCCTGCTGTATCCTAATCACAAGGGCCCCATCTCTGTGTAAGGATCAATAGGAATACATAGCAGTATAGTCCCAAATGTCCAGCTCTCTCCCGACTCGTTTCTTTGGACGGTTGGGGAAGTTGTCACGCTCTGGTGTGGAGGGTATAGCCACACCAAGCGCAAGAGGGAAGGGAAAAGACCAAACAAGGGAAACGGTCACCTCCTGCAGGTAACCCTGAAACTAGGCCCTGGCTGACTACCAGTATGAACAGGCCTTAGTGGTAGGAGAGTTCATACACAGGAACCTAATAACAAACTCACCCTAAAGAACTCTGCAGCTAGTGACAGAGTCAACCCATTCCTTCAAGAGGACGGATAACCAGGAGACTCGAGAAGGCAAAACCACAACAGGGAAAAGTAGGATAAACACAATAGGGAAAATGACACTTATCTTAATGCAGATATTGCAGCAACCGGATCTCAGCCAAGCTCCACACCACACACAACAAAGTCAGCAGAAAGTATAAACCGTAAGGAATACTGGGAGAGGAAGGGATAAATAGGGGAAAGACAATCACCACACCCACAACAGCTGAGGGGAAGGGGTGTGGTAAACAGCAACCAAACCAAGAGGAAAACATGTCAAATTATGTCACTTTTGAAAGCCTAGCCAAACCCTGCAACCTGATGCTGGAACGTTCGTGACAGAAGTAGAGTAAAGTCCCGATGTAATGATCACCAGGAATTATCTATGAAAGCGTCTCCCCTTGTGTACTTCCAGGAGCGTAGACCGCTGTTTTACTTTTTAGAAAAGTGGAAAAAGAATTAAAAAATTAGAGAGCTAGAACTTTGCTAAGCATGGATTATAAGATTTATAATGACTTTTTTGCTAATTGTTTAAAAACAGTAATCTCGTCTGTAATTGGAATGGATAAAACGTGTGCGGTGCCAGGAAGAAAAATTATAGGTTCTCTTTATTGGTAAGAGATGTGATGAGATTTCAAAGACAGAAGTCGGGATTTAGCATTCACTTCTTTCTTAAAATTTCAGTTAGGCTACATGCACACGACAGAGAAAAAATGTCAGTTAAAAACGGATTAATTGTCAATTTTTAACAGACTTTTTTAACTGATGACTTTTTGAGAAATGAACATTAAAAACTGACCCATTCAGTTGTATTCACATATCCGTTATTCACTGGCCATCAAAATAACTTCCATGTGAATAACTACATAGACTATCATTGGTCTTAAAATGGACGTGTGCATGTAGCCTTAATGTTTTTCTTTTTTTATCCAGAAGTGTTAAAATGAAGTGTGGCATGAAACGAGTTTGCCCTTTACCCCCGATTTTATTCATCTTTGGAATTGTACCTTTATTATGCGCAATTAAAAAAAAAAAAAAAGATAAAGTTGTTAGTGGTGTTTTTATCCCTGAAGAAAAATTGAAGATCTAAGAGCTATAGCATATGTGGATGATGTTACGTTTTTTAGTAAAAAAATTTAAGAAAACTTAATAGAAACAGTAGAACGGTTTAGTGGGGATTCTGGTTTTAAAGTAAATTTTAATAAATCTGTGGTTTTAACTATTAGGAATTTTAATTTGGATTTAGATTGCAAGTTGATGAGAGTTGGAATTAAACATTTTAGGGTTATTTTTTTCAGGATCATGTAGAAATTGTAAAAACTGGGAAGCCTTGGTGGAGAGAGTAAAGAAAAAGATGAATTTTAGGAACTTAAGATCCTTGACTTTAGAAAGTAAAATTTTGGTGATAAAACAGGGTTTAATCTTGATGATTTTGTATCAATGGTCTTTATGATCCCTATTAATATGAATGAAAACATTGGTTAAGATTTGTTTTAATTTTTATGGAAATCAAAAATGGAAAGAGTTAGGAGGCAGGAATTGTACAAACACAACATAAAGGAGGAAAGAACTTTCCAGACATTAGGAGGATTTTATACATGAAGAACCTTTCTTCTTTTGGTAGGATGCTATTGGGACCGGGGGAAAAAGTGAAAACCTTTCTTATTTATAATCTTGGATTTTATATTAGGAAATATAAGTGGGTTCACATAGAATGAAGTCGGCCATAGAGGTTTCATCATCAGAACACTATATTGTTTTACAGAAAATTTTAAGAGATTTTAAAGTTGCAGATGTAGATTTAAATAAATTATGTCATCATTAAAAACCTCTTGTGTTATTGGATGACAGAATAGGATTGAGTCCAGTTCATTGTTTCTCATATCAAATAGTTAAAAGTATTTGGGGGAATATTCATTTTTTTTACTTTCACAAATGAGCAAAAAGACTTGTTATGATGTCTGATAAAGGATTGTTCAATGAGAAGAGACAACCAGGTGTGATAGTGAAGCTCCATTACAGGCATCAAGGACAATACAGAGTCTAATTAAATCTTTAAGCGATGTCCAGCTTCATAAGAATTATCTATTCCTTTCTAAAAGCAAAGCTCCACAGAGAACATCTACCATGCTCTGAAGCTACAATTCTAGAAAAGAAACTCAATCTACCTACAATAAAAATACTCATCTATTGTTCCACAAGCTTTTGGGGCTTTTCAGCATTTGCTAAAAAGCTTTTAAACAATTAGCAAAAGAGCTATAACCACTGATGACACAGAGCGTCTCCTCCGACCTCCCCTTCCCCGATCACCATCCATATCATGGAGACGACACACAACACAGACTTATCATCTGATGAGAGAAGCTTCTTGGAGGAAGGGAGGAAATTCTTCATCAAGTTCTAGGTCTTTCTAAGCAATGTTCCTCAGTCTTCTTCAAAGAAATGTTCTTAAAAGTTGATCAGGACCTAGAAGCCTCAGGCCAAGACGGGATTGTCCTCCATGCTAATCCATAGAACTCATCATCTTTCAGCAGATTTCTCTAATTAGCTCTATGAGTTGGGTGGAGCTATGTAGATTTCTCCATCTTCCTTTGCAAAGATCATCTAAGTAGATCCTTGTATAAGTCTTCCGTGGCAGTGGTGGTGTTCTAGATCTTTTCCTGGTTGGGGAGCAGAGACTCAAGCTGCAGACCCATATTGGCATTGCGTAAGCTTAGGAGTGATCAGAGATTGGTCGCTCTGAATCCCAGGGATCGGCCCTGCACCCAACAGCAGGAGCAGGAATGAGGGATATCCGGGAAAGCCAAATAGAAATTTGCATAGCTCCACCCATGAAAAACATGGCAAGCAATGCATTTTCTGCAAGTGGCATAAACTGCATGAAAATCCATGGCCTCTACAATCAACTAGTCTGAGTTAAGAGGTAGAAAAGAATTATTGGAAAAATAGAAAGAGTTGCCTTTACCTGGCAGTGGAGGCACTATGATCACTGAGGTAGTTTTGATGCTTTCTTTTTTGATTGAAAATAGCTTTTATTGGCAATCAATCATCAATACAAGTCATACATTATACTGCGACGCAGCGCAGGCTGAAACACAGTACAACTAAATACTTACACGAAAAAGAAAACAATTATGTATAGGTGTAGAGCACAGCGCAGGCACAGATCCTGTACTGTACACCACACGTCGATCAACAAGCCTCAGGCAAGTGATAAGGAAGGGGGGTAGTTTTGATGCTTTCCTGCTCCTAGTTTTTGTGGCCTAGACAGTGTGAAGCACCGTATTTTTCGCCCTATAAGATGCACCTAGGTTTTAGAGGAGAGCAATAAGAAAAAAATATTTTTCATTAGACCTCGGGTCAGATCACCAGTCAGACCCCCAATGTTAATCAGACCTTAGCTAACAGCCCCAATCAGACTCCCAATGTTAATAAGATCCCAACAAGACCTCAGATCAGACCCCCAATGTGAATGACCCCCAATCAGACCTCAGATAAGAGCCCCATGTCTCTCATCCGCCCCCATATGCCTCTCATCAGTCCCTATTGTCTAATATCAGTCCTCATTGCCTCTCATATTAGCCCCCATTGCCTCATATTAGCCCCCCGTAGTCCCTATTGCCTCTCATATTAACCCCCAGGAGCCCCCTTTGCCTCTGATCAGCCCCCTTGCCTCAGGTCATCCCACAGCAGAACCCTTTGCCTCAGATCAGCCCCCCAGCAGCCCCCTTTGCCTCAGGTCAGCCCCCAGTACCTCATGTTTAATAAAATAAAAAAGCCACTTACCTCTCCTGCTCCGGACGCCACTGCTCTTCTCCACCACCGTGACCCTCTTCTTCCTGCTGTCGGCTGTGCTGTGACCCGGCGCGCACAGTGTGAGGACACAGCGCGACCTCACCCTGGGGAACAGGAAGCGGTAAGTACAGAGTCTTAACCGCTTCCTGGTCCTCCAGTGCTAATGAGCGCTTCCGTAAGGGAAGCGCTCATTAGCATTCGCCCCATAAGACGCAGGGGCATTTCCCCCCCCAAAGAAAAAAATGCGTCTTATGGGGCAAAAAATACAGTATCTGTTCTTATCGGTGGTTGGACTGGGCTACTGAGATGAAGGTGAACTTCGGCTTATGGGTTGGAACCAGGATGTTTGGAAGCCCGAGGTGCAGAAGTATCTCAGGAATGGTGACCTGGGGGTGGGAGCCAACTGAGTGGTGGCACATTTACACACACTGACCTCTCTTTGCCTGACTTTACGGCCTGGAATAAGATGAGGAATTTTTTATAATTCTGGTCAAATGCCAGGGCTGGCACACATTCACTTATTTATTTTTTATATTTACTCTATAATATTCTATACTCTGCTTCTGATGGACATGGTAACAGCTAGTCTCTATCCACCAGCTCATGGAGAACTGACAAATACAGATGGAGCCTATAGAGGACACATTGCTAAAAAATACCAAAGTCATAGAATAGGCAGAAATAGTGCTGCTCCTCATGTACATACAAGCTTGTTCTGAAAAGTCAAATCAGAAGTGAAAATCCACCCTGTGTAGTTACAACCTAAATGTGATTAATTAGTCTCACTCCATCCTGCTGATCTACAGATAGTAGAATCTTAGCCCCGCCCCTTACTGATTATCTACAGACAGGAGGGATCAGTCCCACCTCCTTCCTGTTTATGTAAATCACGTGTCCCGGCTGTGTCCTCCTGACTTCTGGCTCATTATATATGGAGGGGTCTATGTCTGATCTGACATTTCTATTCTGTGATGATTTGTCTCCTCAGATAATAAATCTGTGTTGTGCGTCGTCTCCATGATATAGGTGGTGATTGGGGGAGGGGAGGTCAGAGGAGATGCTTGGTGTTATTAGTGGTTGTAGCTCTTTTGCTAATTGTTTAATAGTTTTTTTGCAAATTCTGAAAAGCCCTGTATGGTTGGTAAAAAAGGTAGATTTGTTTTATATGTGAGAATAGAATGCTTTTTCTAATGAGTTTTCAGAAGCTAAGAGTGATGATTAATGCTAGCCATGATCAAGTTCTAGCCATTTTCTGTTGGCTAATAGGTCAGCTTGATAGCCAGGTCACTAAAATCCCAAACATCATGGAACTGGGAGTTCATAAGGAATTATGAATTGCCTGTCCATCACAGACATAAACCAGTTATGTATTTGTGACACAGGGGCCAAGACGAAAATGCCAATAGTCATAGATTAGCGGTAACATGTCAGGAAGCGGAGATACAGAGATCTCAAAGCAGGAGCATAATAATTGTGCGGTGTTTGGTCTCCACCTGTAGCCGGAACCATCTCCCTGTGACTTTCCGGTCTGGAGCTATGGGCCATAATGGGTTTTGTGGTCTTTTGGCTACCAGAACTGGGAAGGGAGGGTGGACTCCTCCCGAAGGGAGGGAGGGGAGTTGCCGGCTGTAGATGAAAAAGCGCACACAGGCCATAGGCCAGGGTCTTTTCTCTGAAAGGGGGTCACATCGAGTAATGTGTTTAGAGGGACCATGGACAAACTGCCAACATCACTGCCCCCATGTGACTACAGAAAAATAATAAAAATATGGCTGCACAACATTTCACAAGCAAACAGTAGAACTAAGGTCACCCATGTGACTACAGTCAGGCCTTACAGCAACCCCAGGACTCATCATAATCCATGGGACTACTCATCCACCTGGTAAATGACTGTTGCTTTGTTCAACTCTGTTGTATCCTACCACCTATATTTGCACATCTGACCACTGCATCTGTTCTCTGTGTATATAGTGTTATATCTAGTGTGTCCTTAAGGCAATTAAAGGGGTTGTCCCACAAAAAATATTCTACAGTTTTCAAACCAGCACCCGGGTCTGAATACTTTTGTAATTGCATGTAATTAAAAATTTTGTATAGCTCATGAGTTATTCAGTAAAATGTATCTGTATAGTGCCACTTAATTTCTTGTATCTTTGACCTGCTCGCTGAGATGGCCGCACATGTACTCAGTTTCATCCTTCAACTGCCTCCTGAGCTCTGATAGGGAGAGCATGGACACGCCTCTTGAGCTGTGATAGGGAGAACTGAGACACCCCTCCTGAGCTGTGATAGGGAGAGCATGGACACGCCCCCCCCCCCCCCGAGCTGCAGTGGAAAAGACACTCCCTTAAGCTGTCAGCTTGATATAGATCTAGCAGAGCAATGAATGAGGAGATCTCTGGATCCATGTGAGGTACAGGGCTGGTTCTAGCTTTGTTAGAAAGGTATTGTCATGTACAATATGATGTCTGATTTTCATTTTTTACATTATTCATGGGATAACCCCTTTAAATATATAATTTCATCTTATGCTGTTCTTGTATTGCGATCGCGAATCCCCACGTCCGTGTTCGCCATAGTTATAGCTACCTTGGGGGTGGTTCCTGCCCCGATATATAATCCCGTTAGCGGACTGGGCTTATATTAAACGAGGAACTGGTGGCAGTCTACCAGGCTGAGAACGCTATGTTACCACTGGGGCAGTAAGAAGGCTCTCTTAGCTTGTCAGGGTTGTGAGCGACCTCCCTGTGCCTTCATGGACAGGAGTCGTCTGTGTAAACTGTGCCAAGCTGACCTTACATGCTCCTAGGGAGGCGTAACGTCACGTCTTAGTAACCAGTGACATAACCGCACCGCATAGGCTCAATGTAGTTGACTTCAGGTGGGCTGTGAGGTGCGGCTTTCGTCACAATGATCATCCTTCTGCATAATGGGATTTGTATTGTTTGCCTTTGTTAGGCTACTTTCACATTAGTGTTTTTAAATTCCGGTATTGAGTTCCGTTATAGGGGCTCAATACCGGAAAAAAACGCTTCAGTTTTGTCCCCATTCATTGTCAACGGGGACAAAACTGAACTGAAGACAACGGAGGCTCCTGAAAGCATTCTGTTCCGTCTTCAGACCGGAGAACAAACCGCAGCATGCTGTCCAGGCATCCGCACCAAGACGGATCCGGAATGACCCCCAATGCAAGTCAATGGGGACGGATCCGTTTGGTGTGGACACACCAGTAATCCGGATCTGTCCTCCATTGATTTCCAATGGGGGGGTCATTCCGGATCCGGCTACATACACACAGACATACATACAAACTAACATACAGACATACATACATACATACTCACATACTCCCGGGACGCCGGCAGCAGGTCTTCACGCGCCTCCTGCACGCAGCGATGACGTTTCCCACTGCGCCCAGCAGAGGGCGCTGTTCCGGCTCCACACATGTATAGCTTTAGCATGGATCCGTTGGCACCCTTTAGGTGCCGGATCCTTGCTAACGCTAGTGTGAAAGTAGCCTTAGGGGAAGTTCAGACAATCTCTACCGTTTAAGAGGCTATGACTAGTTAGTGTCTCAAAAACCCTTTGTGCTCCATGACCACCATGCAGCATCTAGCAGTGGAGATATAACCATCCTGGTTTGTTCAAAGATTTGCAACCACTCACTTTTCTTCATCCACATTCATCAAAAAGTGCACAACAACACAATCTATCACAAGTCCTCCCAAACAGAGACTGATTCTTCCCACTTTATCTTTTTTCCTACTCTTTTTTATCTTAGAAAACTTGACAGTTGAGGCTTCTTCCTGCAGTTTATATCCTTTGTGGAGAATTCTTTACGAGCTCATTTTGTTCAGTGGGTGGAGCTATGCAAATTGACCTTGGGCTTGCTGGAGGAAGGGATGAAGTTCTTTATCAAGCTCTTTGACCCACTTCCCCACAAAAATTATCCACTCCTTTCTCACATCTATGGAGCTCTGAAACTACAATGCCACCAAGTAGAAATAAACCACCTACAAACACGTTCTCAATAACATACTTCTCCAGTATTACTGATAAATTTTTCTATTATTCCCCAAGTTGCTGGGGGCTTTCCAGCATGTGCTAAAAAGCTTTTAAACAAATAGCAAAAGAGCTATGATCACTAACAAGATGGAGGGTCTCCTCCGACCTCCCCTCCCCCAATCACCATCCATATCATGGAGACGACACAAAACACATATTTATTATCTGAGGAGAGAAATCATCACAGAATAGAAATGTCTAGAAAAGTAAGGAGGACACAACAGGGACACATAATTTACATAAACAGGAAGGGGCGGGGCCAGTCCCTGCTGTCTAGATATGCAAGAAAAGGGGGTGGGGCTAATATTTCAATATTCAGAGTATCTTCACATGGGATGAAATGCTGAGGATTAACCGCTGTGTCGCTCCAGGTCATCAGTGATTATTGCTCTTTTACTATTTGTTGAAAAACTCCTAATGTTTGTGTTTAAAAATGTTCTATACTGAGTCCAGTTTCACACTTAATTGGATGTTGTGCTTCCCTTAAAAGGTCAATAATGTTTAAGGACAATTGATAGATACAAGTTAGAGTATTGAACTATAGAATATACAGGGAGCACCCACCGAGCCCTGATCCTGCAGCTCCACAGTGGACGCCCACTATGCTATGGACCTGCTGCTGGAGAGAGAACAAGAACCCTCAGAGCTCTGAACCTATAGCTCCATAAAGATCATCTGCTGTACTCTAAACACACAGCTCCATGAGAAGTATCTACTCATTTCTGAAAGCAGAACTCCATAGGGAACATCTACAGTGCACTGAAGAGACAATTCTGTTGGAAATTGGCCATAGCAAAACAAAATTCGGAGACTAGAGCAACAAGACAGCATTGAAATAAATATAAAAATCAGGCAGAATATAACATGAAGATGAAAGTGTGAAGCAGCTGATGAGAAAAGCTTCTTGGAGGGAGGAAATTCGTCAAGTTCTTGATCTTTCTAAGCAATGTTCTTACTGGGTTGAGGAACATCCTTAAAAGTTGATCAGGACCTAGAAGCATCAGACCAAGATGGGGACTGTCTTAGTATACAGTATTCCCTGGTCACACAAAAGTGTCTGAAACAAGACAGTCCTTACCAGTTGGGTGGAGCTATGTAAATTTCTCCAGCTTCCTTAGCAAAGATCATCTAAGTAGACCCTTGTGTAAGTCTTCTGTGGCAGTGGTGGTGTCCTGGATCTTCTCCTGATTGGGGAGCAGGAACTCAAGCTGCAGACACACATTGGCATTGCGCAGACTGAGGAGTGATCAGAGATTGGTCACTCTGACTCCCAGAGATTGGCCCTGTAAAAAAACGGATCCTGTTGCATCAGTTGTCATCCGTTTGAGCCATTTCAGTCTGAGATCCATTTTTTTTAGATGTGGAAAATAGTCCTGCATGCAGTAATTTTGTTTCCATCTAAAAAAACGCATCTCAGACGGAAATGGCTCAAACATATGTCAACTGATGCAACAGGAACAGTTTTTTTACTGGATCCGTTTCAATCCTATGCATGAGGGCTCGTTCACATCACCGTTCAGCCCTTCCGTTCTCCTTCTCCGTTTAGGACCAGGAGAACGGAAAGGACGGATTCGGCACATAACTGAGCTCCATAGACTATAATGGGGTCTGCTAGGTTTTTGCTCAGAAGATGATTTTTGAAGCGGATACAAAAGTTCTGCTTGCAAAACTTTTGTCTCCACTCCAAAATCATCTGGATGGAAACGGCTCCTGGAACGGCAAGTGGTCTGTCATCTGTCATCAAGGACTCCACAGTCCCGGATGGCACGCAGCACCTGTCCCTGTAGAAACTCTTCGGGACTCATCTTTTACCCTGATATGCCACAGATCTGCAGGAAATGCAGCAAGAAGGGTCATAGTATGGAGGACTGCAAAGAGGCCGCCTGCAGGATTTGTCATGTGGCAGGGCACAAATCCAAGGACTGTCCCAAGACGACCGCCTGCAACCTCTGCGAAAAGGCAGCCCATCTGTACAAGGACTGTCCCAAGAGGGCCAGGACATATGCTTCGGTGGCAGCCAAGGGTTCGGCAAAGCCCACACAGGCTTCAGTGGCTAAAAAGAAGGAGGGAAAGAGGACTTTGGCCTCCCCCCTCCTCCTCCCTGAGTCCAGAGTCCCCCTGTCACCCCCATTGAGGCAATCCCCTTCCCTTTCCCTTGCCCTGCTGTCCTGTATCCTAGACTGTAGACTGTGCTAACCTTTTTGCCTTCACAGGAATGTGCCTTGCTTTCTTTTAGGCCCTACAACCATCTGGCCAGGGAGTGGTCTCATGGACCTTCCTACTGGTCTGGTGGGGGCAGCACGGGAGCTACAGAAGTTGCTGTCCTTATCAGGGGGGCGCACTTTCACTCTTGATTCCATCCATGAGCTCGTCTGTGGCAGGCTTCTCATCACCGACAGCTCATGGGTAGGTGTGCTGGTTAGGCTCATCAATTTGTACACTCCTCATGGTCGGGAGTGAGCTTTTCCAGCTACTGCGGACCCAGCTTGTCACCAGTAGGGCAGTGGTGCTGGGCAGAGACTTTAACAAAGACTTCATCAAAGAAGATGGGCACACCTTAGCATGAACCGACTTGGACACTTCCTCAAAGCAGCTTATCGAGATGGTGACCAAGGCGGCCATCCTTGTGGGATGCTGTGGGCTCCATGGGGGCTGGCTCTGTTAACTATAGTTGGAGCCACCTCGATGGCTCACAGTAGTCTCACATCGACTCACGTCTCAGGTGGTGAAACACCTTGGGCTTTCCATGGTCCCCTGCTTCTTCTCTGACCACAGGGCCAATAGGCTATAGGCTGCCCTGGGCAACAGTTTCCCTCCTGGCCCCAGGTCCTGGAAGCTTAACTGTGCCCTGCTGCAAAGAGAAGAGGCGATGGAGGAACTGAGGAATGCCTACATCGGGTGGAGGAATGATAAATCCATGTTTGAAGATGCTAATAAATGGTGGGAGTATGTTATAGGCAAGTTTCGCAGTTTCTTTCAGGCAAAAGGCCATCAACAAGCGTGTGAGCGGAAGAGGAACTTCAGGGATCTGTAGAGACAGCCGCATTCCTTGCAGGACCTCCACCAGTGCGGCTGGGACATTAGGGATGAGCTGGAGGAGACCAAGAAGGGCCTGAAAAGACACTTAAAGGAGGGATCCAGATGTATCATCTTCCATTTCAAAACACAGCATATGGAGAAGGGGGAGAAATATAACTCTTTTTTTTTCAGGAAGCTCCACACCAGCCACACGGCCCTCACTGATGGTGGAGGAGCTGTACTCTGCTGCTACATGCTTTAGGTCCGGCAGGACGCCGAGAAGTGACGGACTCCCAGCAGAACTCTACGTAGCGCTATAGGATCTCATTGGCTGGACCTGTTGGAGCTGTATGAGCAGATGGTGGTGGAGGGCAGAATGCCTGTCGTTGAGGTAGGGAATGATCACAATCTTGTATAGGTGGAAGGGGGAGAGACGGGATCTTAAAAACTGGTGTCCCATCTCTCTCCTGAACGTGGAATACAAGATCCTCGCCAAGGTACTAGCCAGCTGAAGGCTGTCATTGGACAGATCATCTACCAGGACCAGACCTGCAGCATTCCTGGCCACATTATCGCAGACAGCCCTGCCTTTATTATTGACACTGTGCAATATGTCAAAGCCTGCCGCACGTCCATGGCCCTGGTCATCCTCGAACAGGAAAAGGCATTTGATCGTGTTTCACGCGTCCTTATGGGCAAGGTTCGGGCTGCAGGAAATGTTCTGCTCCAATGTTAACCTGATGTACCTTGATATTTTCAGCACAGTGCTGGTGAACGGTTGGAAAACCGACACCTTCCTGGTCCTCTCTGGGGTCAGACAAGGCTGCCCTCTTTCATCTCTTCTTTTTGTTTGTCTTATAGAGCTGTTCGCAGACTCTATGTGGCAACATCCAGAGGGATCACCGCACCAGGACCACACCGACGAATGATCAAGTGCTCGCTGTACATGGACGAGACAGGCCGGGCTTCGGGTGCAAAGGTCAACTGAAGGTTGGCCATGCTGTTCGAGGAGTAGACCCTGACTTCATCTGCCCCCTTCTGATTCTCCATCCAACCGGACTTGATCAAGATCCTGGGAGTCTGGTTCGGGAAGGAAAGAGCAAGTCCTGGCAAGATCGTTTGGCAAAAGTCAATCAAAAGACCGGACTGCTTGACCTCAGACTCGAAGGGAAGACTCTTATGCTGCAGAATGAGATCCTGCTGGGCCTTCAGTATACGGAGCATCCTCACATTACCGTGCGGCAGGCTATTACGAGGACTGTCTTTTGCTTCTTCTGGGGCTCCAAAATGGATGGTCATGTTATGGCCTGGCATAAGATGAGGATTTTTTTTATAATGTCCGGGCCATAACTGGCACATATTCACTTATTTATTTTTTATGTTCACTGTGTGTTCAATTTCCATGTGTTGTTTGTTACTAGGATTTTCAGGGTTGTGGTGCCCTTATGGGTTACCCTCCTGATGTCTGGGGGGGGGTTGTAGCCAGCTTTTGGGGAAAGGCCAGACCTCAATGTTGGCTCTTGGCTAACCCCTGCCATGGGCTGGAAGACAGAACATCAGTTGGCTTTTCTGCAGCGTTGGCTGAGAGAGAGCCACTCCTCCCAGACCCTGGGAAAGGGGTTGGTATGTGGGGGGGGGCCCCTGTATCTTACGGAGAGGGCCTGTGATAGACCACAACCGAGTGCATGTTTTTGTTGCACAGGATTTCAGTTAATGAGAAAGCATTGCCCTTGCTCAGAATCTGTTGGACACATTTGATTGGATGTTTTCTTTCCCAAAACATGAATAACACTTTAAGACAATTAATAGACAAAGGTTAGAACATTCAACTATAAAACAACAGAGATCACCCTCTATGCTGTAAGTCTGCATCTCTATAAGAATTAACCACTCATCTCAGAAGACAGAGCTCCACTAAGCACAAGGTAATAACTCCACAAAAAGCAAACAAACAACTACAAAAACATCCTCAATAACATATTTCCCAGTATTACTGATATACTTTTCTATTCTTTCACAAACTTTTAGTGCTTTTCAGCATTTGCTAAAAAGCTGTTAAACAATTAGCAAAAGAGCTATAACCACTAACAACACAGAGCGTCTCCTCCGACCTCCCCTCCCCCGATCACCACCTATATCATGGAGACGACACACAACACAGATTTATTATCTGAGGAGAGAAATCACCACAGAATAGAAATGTCCCTCCAGATAATGGATCAGACATAGACCCCTCCATGTATAATGAGCCAGAAGTCAGGAGGACACAGCAATGACACGTGATTTACATAAACAGGAAGGGGTGGAGCTAATCCCTACAGTCTGTAGAAAAGCAGGAAGTGGCGGGGCTAATCCATTCTGCCTGTCGATGAGCAGGAAAGGGCGGGGCTAATAATTCCATTTTCAGAGTAAGTTCACATTGGGATGAAATGCTGAGGATTAGCCGCTGTGTCGCTCCATGTCATCAGTGATTATTGCTCTTTTACTATTTGTTAAAAATCCCTTAATTCTACATTAAGACTAGCTGGATTCCGCAGGGTCCAGCTATGATAATACAACCATCTTCATCTGTTATGAACGGATCCAGTTGTATTATCTTTAACATAGCCAAGACAGATCCGTTAACTCCATTGAAAGACAATGGGGGGTGGATCCATTTTCTTTTGTGGCAGAAAAAACGGATCCGTCCCATTGACTTGCATTGTGGATCATGATGGAGCCGTTTTGCTCCACATCCCAGGATGGAAAGCAAACCGCAGCATGCTGCTCTCTGGTATGAGGACGGAATGGAATGCATTTTGGAGCATTCTGTTTTGTTTAGTTGCGTTTTGTCCCCATTGACAATGAATGGGGCAAAACGGAAGCAATTTTTTCCAGTACTGAGACCCTATGACAGATCTCAGTACTGGAAAATACTAATGCTAGTGTGAAAGTATCATTATGCTGACTTAAAAAAAGATCAAAAAGTTGTTTTATTGAGTTCCGTTTCAAACACATTTTATTGAATGTTATGCTTTTCTCAAAAAGTCAATAAAGTGTGAGGACAATTGATAGATACAGGTTGGAATGATGAAATATAGAATATACAGGGAGCACCCACCGAGCCTGAACCTGCAGCTCCTCCATAACGGTGAATGTAAGAAACCTTGTACTAGAGAAAATACCTTTTCTTCACTTATCAGCTCCCTATACTAAACTGTTCTGGGAGGTGGAAGAGCTGCAGAGAGCACGCACAGACATGCTACCTATGGAAGAATATGGAGAGGAGAGACACAGAGAGGCTGCTGCAGATAATAGAGAATATCATGACTCTGAGCTCACAGAACATTAACCCTCAATGGTTTATTTTTGATTGAACTTTATGACAATCAAATTGTCAAACATACACATGTAGTACTGCAACGCAGCGCAGGCCACGGGGCAGCACTTAATAAACAATCACACTCGTCTTTCATAGAATGGTATTGTTATATAAAGCACAGGCTGACCTACAGTATACATCACAATGCATGCTACGCTGGTGTGAGATGAGGAAACTGCTCTCATTGTGTGAACATTGTATTTGTGTAAATGAGGTTAAATTATGTGAACCGACATTCTGCTGTTTGGCCACAAGGGGCCGCTGTTTCCTAAGCATAGCTAACAGACATTTTCATATTCATGTATGTAAAACTCTCCGAGGTTGAGTCTCAAGCCTGGAAAAGAAAGTGAAGTAGCAGCCATCTTAGAGTGAGCCTGGGAGAAGCTACAGGAGTTGTGTGTGAGGAGAATCCCTCAATATCCTGGCGTGAGGACATCCTTTAGGGACCAGAGCTGCAGCCAAGTGGAGCTCATTGTGTCCATGACCCTGATCTTGTGCAGAGGAAGGGGAACTGCTGCCAGGAACACAGATGAAAGCTGAGGAGTAAAGCCACAGACACAGAAGTACCACACACGCTTGTTGGAGAAACCTTTGTTCCATCCACAGTGACCAGCTTATACAGAACACACCTAGGTCAGTAAGACTAATCGTACACATACTTCATTACATTATAGTTTTGGTGCCTAGGATCCCAGAGACTGAGACCAGGCATGTAGTCAGTCAGTTAGGTTTTCTGTTTGTGTCACAAGTGCTGTTAACTGCTCATAACGAAGGACTTAGCGCTATTTGACATGTATACTCGTCATGGCATTAAACTGTCACTATGTCTGCAGGCATGGTGACAGCGCTGAGAAGCCAGCTGTTACACCCAGCCAGGGATCTCAGTTTATAGGCCCAGGACCAATGAGGGCGGCCCCAGGCCAGCGATTGCTGTACAGACTAGCCAATCACACGGTGCTAATGCCGTCTGAAAAGATTTGATCCCCGCAGTCTGAGACTGTGGGGATCAGATCCTCCTAAAAGTTTTATATTGACGACCACAACCCTTATTTCACATAGATTCGGCCGCCCCCCTCCATTCCCGCAATCAGGATGGCCGAGCGGTACAACAAGCAGAGTGTCAACTATAACATACAGCTGACTCTCTGCTTGAAACTGCCCACATCGGTGCCAATGTCAGCCGTTTAACCCCTTCCATGCCGTGGTCCATAGGGACTGCTGTATGGAAGGGGTTAACAGGGAGGGAGCTCCCTCTCTCCCCCATAGGGTCGCTGCTGTTCCATGGCAGCGACCCGATGCTTGACAGGGTCACAGAGGGAGGGAGCTTCCTCCATCAGGCTGCTGCACTGCTCTGGCAGCGTCCCAATGGTTACCATGGCAACCGAAAGCTTTCACAGGCATGCGGCTTGCCATGGTATATCTAAGTCTGATCAAGCTCCTGCTAAAGGCAGGAGCCTGATCAGGCTTAGGGCTCATTCACATGACCGTTTGTATTTTGCGATCCGCAAAAAATACAGATGACTTCCATGTGCATTCCGTATTTTGCGGAACGGAACAGTCCTATCCTTGTCCTTAATGTGGACAATAATAGGACATGTTCTATTTTTTTGCGGAGCGGAAATATGGCCATACGGAAACGGAATGCACATGGAGTACCTTCCGTTTTTTTTGAGGACCCATTGAAATGAATGGTTCCGCATATGGTCCCTCAAAAAAACGGAACGGACATGGAAAGAAAATACGTTCGTCTGCATGAGCCCTAACTTTGAGTGAAAATACACTGCAGTACACTATACAGTGTACTGCAGTGTATTCTAGAGGCCTCAGACCCACTGGATCTACAAGAACCAAGTGGGTCTGGGTCAAAAAAGTGTAAATAAAAAGTGAAAAAAAGTTAAAAAAATAAAGTGAAAAAAATCTATATCCACACATTTATAATTTATTTGGTATCGCCGCTTCCGTAACAACCTAATCTATAAAAAGGATCACGTTACTTTCCCTGCGCGGTGAACGCCATTAAAAAAAAAAAGCTATGATATAATTTAAATTTTGCACAGCTCACTTCCCAAAATATGTATTAAAAGTGATCAAAAAAGTTGTATGTACCCCAAAATAGTACCAATCAAATCATCATCTCATCCTGCCAAAAATGAGCCCCTACATGAGACAAACGCCCCAAAAAATTAAAAAAAATATGGCTTTCAGAAAATGGAGACACAAAAACATGTTTTTTTATAAAATGCTTTTATTGTGTTAAACCAAAATAAATAAATAAAAAAAACTAGACATATTAGGTATCGCTGCGTCCATAACGACCTTCTATCACACTCTTCCTCCAAAAGGTAAATGCCCTAAAAAAGTTAATAAAAACTGAGCCAGAAAATCCATTGTCACATGGTGGCTCTGGTCCTCCACACTGCCCCCGCTGCCTCCATCTTTTGGTCACCTGGCAGTCCATGGACATGGTCACATACTCCTCTCCAGCCAATGACTGGCTGACTGTATAAAATATTATTAAAAAGTTTTTTTTTCAAACTATAGCTCCTTATTCTTTAAATATGCAAATGAAATATATTATTATAATTAGTTCCCTATTTTGTATTGACTGTTTTGTCATATAATATTTATAGTTTCACAAGAATGGGGCGATAATGGAGACTGTTTTGGTTGGTGTGGGTGTTTTTTCTTTTATGTATTTTTTTTTAACTTAATTTTTAATATATTTCTGCTTCATAAATAGACCTTTGAGGGACACTGACTTTTTTTTTTGCACTTTTTCCTTTTTTTTATGTTTATTTGTATTTTATTGTAATTTTTTTAATATAATTGGCTTATTACTTATTTTATTAAATATATTTTTACCACATAATATGTCCCCCAAAGGGTCATAAAAAGACCGTTGGGGGACAGTGAACACCCTTATGGCCCTTGCACACGACCGTATGCCCTCCGAGACATACGGTGCGTGAGATGGCCATATGTCCCGGAGCGGCATTGATCGTGCGCATGGGAGAGCACAGCATCATAGATTACAATGATGCTGTGTATGTCAGGCCGCCCCCTATTGTATTATGATTTTGTGAGCGCAGTACAATAGCCCCGCGGTCGGCTCGACGTGCACAGCATCATTGTAATCTATGATGCTGTGCCCTCCCGTGCGCACGATCAATGCCGCTCCGGGACATATAGGCATACGGTCGTGTGCAAGGGCCCTTATTTTGCACTTTTTCCTTTTTATTTCATTTTTATTTTTATGGTATTTTATTTTAATTCTCTATTTTTTTGCCACATATACAGTACAGACCAAAAGTTTGGACACAACTTCTCATTCAAAGAGTTTTCTGTATTTTCATGACCCCATTTATAAGGCAAGAAATCCCACTTATTAACCCTGACAGGGCACACCTGTGAGTGAAAACCATTTCAGGTGACTACCTCTTGAAGCTCATCAAGAGAATGCCAAGAGTGTGCAAAGCAGTAATCAAAGCAAAAGGTGGCTACTGTTGAAGAACCTGGAATATAAGACATATTTTCAGTTGTTTCACACTGTTTTGTTAAGTCTATAATTCCACATGTGTTAATTCATAGTTTTGATGCCTTCAGTGTGAATCTACAATTATCATAGTCATGAAAATACAGAAAACTCTTTGAATGAGAAGGTGTGTCCAAACTTTTAGTCTGTACTGTATATTTTTTTTCTTTTATTTGTATTTAAATAATTTTTTTAGTTTTCAATTTTTGTACTTTTTTTTTTTTACTTCATTTCTTAGATATTTTTTTCACATAATTTGTTCCCAAGAGGTCACTGAAAGACCTTTGGGAGACAATGAGAGACTTTTTTTTTTTTTTGCATTATTTCCATTGTAACTGGGGCATCCAAAGGAGCCCCAGTTATAGGGAAAATCAGCCTGCGGGGGGAGGGGGCTCTGTAAAAGGCATAGATGATCAGGGTTTACTGACCCTGCAGCTCTGCCCCTCAGACGCCCGGCCGCCCATCCCCCACTTCTGTCACACTCGTCCCCGCACTGTAGAGGCACCCACAGACAGGGGCGAATTGGCCATAGGCCTTACAGGGAAATTTCCCGGTGGGGCGATGCCGGGGGCCGCCTGAGCCCTCCTGACGGTTGCCAGTGGAAGTTTTTGGGGATGTATTTTGTTTCTGCTGGCTGTATTTTATGATGGACTGTGGTATTTGGCTCTGTTGGGGTGGTATAATGTGCCACAATATGGTATTGTTGGCCCTGCCTTCCATAAATTTGGCCATGACTCCAAAATGGGGCCACTTTTAATATTTTTTCCAGGGCCACTTTAAGTACCCAATCCGTCCCTGCCCACAGACGCCCTTACACCTGCTGTTATGAGAGATTGCCAGCTCAAAGCCCCCACCATGGAATTACAATCCCGCGTCCTTACCGAAGGCAATGTCCAGGACGACACTCTAGCATCACCACTGTGCCGAATCTCCCCGATGTCCTCGTCAGATGAGTTTTGCCACGCGCAGTGTATGGAAGCCCTGCCCACGTGTGCCTGCCCGCGTTCCCGATGAGTTCAAGCGTGTTTACTTCCTACACAGTTTCTCGCTTCTCTGCCTTTTGGCTGCGATTTCTGGCGTGTCCGGACGTAGCTAAGAGGTGCGCTCAGGGTCCTCCTTTCGGGGGGCCCTGGGTTGTTCGTGAGCGACTGTGGGTTGTATCTGCGGAAGGAACCTGCGATTTTCGAAATGACGTCTCGTGCAAGCGAGGACAGCATCAGGCTTCATGTCTGAGAGAGGAGGACAAGAAAAGCATCACTATGGACCAGATCGTCGTGGACGTGCTGAACCTGACAAGTCTTAAGGTAGAGGAAGTGTTGGCTCTACAAGATTTTCCTAAACAAGGCATTTATGATTTAATGTTTATTTCCTCGAGTGTCTGCCAGAGGATGTATATGGAACTGACCCAACTCAAGGAGGAGAGGAAATCGGAAGTGCTGGAGAAGATTATCGTGGAGCCACTTTTCCAGCAAGGAGCCAAAGTGGTTATCGTACATATGTACAACCCAAAGGTATCTGATAACACTGTGTCTGCCTTTCTTATGAACTACTGTGAAGAAGTTAAATTTATGGGCCGGCTGAGGAATAAGCACGGCTTTCTAAATGGTAAAAGGAAATATCTGGTGAAATTTAAAATCCTTGGGAACAGTAAGGATGGATTTAAATGTATTCCTGCGGTGTTTTCTATTGGCGGGGAGAGGGGCTTTTGCTTCTATGAAGGGCAACTGAAATATTGTAGAAAATGCAGTGTATTCGGTCATGTACAAGATGATTGTCCTGTGAAGGGGGAGGTATGTAGGAACTGCGGGAAAACAGGGCACAAGCGGATTGATTGTGGGGAAACGCGGGTGTGTGACTTGTGCGGGGACAGTAAGCATCTTGCAAAAAAGTGTCCATTGTGGAATGACAAACAAACCTCATATGCGGATGTGGCTTGGGGGAGAAGTGCTGGCAGGAGGCCTGTGAGACGGAGCGAAACTCTGGCTGTGGTAGGGGTGGAAGAAAGTAATACAGAGGCCGGTGACGGTTGGACAAAAGTTGGGGAGAAAGGGAAAGGTCAGAGAGCCCCAAAGAAGGTGAAGGATAAGGAGGAGGGGGCTGGTTCTTCTGGTGTGAAGGGGAGTGGTAGGATACAGCAGAGAGCAGGCGAAGTTTGCACTAAGAAAACCCTCCTTCCTAAAGAAACGATATTTGGAGACCCTCTGGTGTCAGAGCCTGTGTGTGAAAGTGAGTGTCCGAATCCGGTGATTGGAGAAGGGTGTGAGATGGAATGCCAGGCGGAGGATAGTGATGATGGGGTAACACCAGGACAGAGAGATGGGAACTCTAGTGAAGAGGAAGAATTTATCGAGGTAGAGGAAGCTGAGGTTACTGCTTCTAGTAAGCGCCTAAAGAGAGGGGATGACTGGTCGGATATCACTGATGATATGGACTCTCCCGGTCCCCTTCATATTTTCAGGGATTCTGAACCAGAGTCGCCTGGTAATGAGATGGAATTGTTTAGGAAAGTAGGCGGATCTGATCTTGAACACTAAATGGTTATGGATGGAATATATAACATATTACTCATAATGAGTTTGCTGATTGCATCTCTGAATGTGCGATGTATTGGTTCTGAATATAGGAGGGCTGCGGTTTTGGACTATTTGAAAGGGGTGAAGGCTGACCTGATATGTCTGCAGGAATGTGGATTTAAAAGTGTACCAGATGAGGGGGAATGGGGGTTAGGGAAATCCTTCTGGTCTGCAAGTTGCGAAAATAAAAATGAAGGTGTTGGGATACTATTAAAAAACAATAATATTGAAGTGCAGGGGTTTAGGGTGTTGGTCCCTGGGCGTCTAGTGTGTTTGGATTTTTCCCATCTTGGTTCCAGGGTTAGGGTGTTTTGCGTCTATGCCCCTGCAGAGAAGCAAAGTAGGGTCTCCTTTTTTGAAAATCTCAAGTTAAGATTGCCTGGTAGAATGCTCACTGTAGTTGCGGGAGATTTTAATGCGATTAGGTTTGTGTCTGATAGAGATAGCAATGCGCAGGTTAAATTAGATGCATCCTCCAATCTCTTGAATCAGATGGTAGGGGATCTGAGATATCAGGATACAGGTGCTACGATTAAAGGTGAAGAGAAGTATACTTACCTGGCGGACAGTGGGAATGTGAAATCCAGGATTGACTACGTGTTCGTCTCGGAGGGGGTCAAGATCAACAGAGTTGAAAATCAGAAGGTTGCCTTTTCCGACCACAAGATGGTGTCTGTTGAGATAAAAATGGGAGAATCGGTTATTTTTGGTAGAGGGGTGTGGAAGCTTAATGAAATGCTTTTACAGGATGAAAAAGTAGTCAAAGGGCTGGAGGAAGTGTTCTTAAGGTGCGTACTGAGGCAACAACGGCATAAGGACCTGCTTGTGTGGTGGGATTGGACAAAGACTGAGCTGGCCAATTTCCTTAGAAGGGTGGGAGCAAGAAGAGCAAGAGAAAAGAGAAAGGAGGAGGAGGTGTTGGTGAAGAGATTGGAAGCACTGTGTAAGTTCAGACGAGCCGGTTGGGAGGTGGAGGAAGACATAAGGCAACTTAAGGAGCAAATGAAGAAGAATTTGTTGGAGAAAGGGAGGGACATCGTGCACCACTCTAAGGTAAAGCATCTAGAAGAAAATGAACAATGCACGCGGTACTTTTTCAAGAAGACCTTCAATGCTAAGAAGTTTATGTCATCAGTGTTGTCTGCAGATGGTGAGGAGATGGTTGTGGAAATTAATAAATTTTATAGCTCCTTATTTGGTAAAGATAATGCAGCTTCCAACAGAGAAATAGTTGAGTATTGTAATTGTATTGAAAAGAAAATCCTGGTGGAAGATTTGGATCCCTTGACAGAAGAGATTGGCGAGGAAGAAGTTGAGAAGATACTTAACTGTATGGCAAGAGGGAAGACGCCAGGAAGCGATGGTCTGCCAGTTGAATTTTATGTGAAATGCTGTTTTTTTCTGAAACAGGAAGTGGTGAAGGTGGTTCAATATGCCTTTGAGACCGGCGTGTTGTCTGATTCCATGAAGCAAGGGGTGGTGACGCTGATACACAAAAAGGAGATAAGAGGACATCAGGAATTGGCGTCCAATTACACTACTGAACGTTGATTACAAGCTATTAGCCAAGATCCTAGCATCTAGGGTGAGTAAGGTGGCGAAGGACGTGATAGGTGATTACCAGACGTGTGCCGTGCCAGGACGAAGAATGTCGGACAATTTGCTGCTATTGAGAGACTTGATTTTTTATTCTAAAGGGATAGATCTTGCTTTAATTCTGGAGTCAATCGATTTGGAGAAGGCCTTCGATAAAGTATCGCACCGCTTCATGTTTGCCATTTTGGAAAAGATGGGATTTCCTGCCAAAATACTGAAGGTCATTAAGGCACTATATAGGGGAGTTGTGAGTAGCATTCTAGTTAATGGACATTTGGGCCCCCCGATTCATGTGTGTTCTGGTGTAAGGCAGGGGTGCCCATTGTCGCCTCTTCTTTTCATATGCGTGATTGGACCCCTGTTGGCCTGTATACAGAAAGACAAGTGCATAGGTGGCTGTGTCATTCCTGGTAGTGAAGGGACCCAGGTCAAAATCCTAAGCTACATGGATGACGTGGTATTTATTTGCAGTTCTAAAGCAGATCTAGATCGGGCTAACTTACACTTAAAGATTTACTGTGCCATTTCAGGGATGTCAGTAAACTGGAATAAATGTCAAATAAGTAATTTTGGGAAGAAAATTCAAGTGGAGGTGGATAAAGTGAAACAAGAGAACGAAAAAGGTCTTGGGGGTGGTTTTTGAGGAAAGCCTAAAGGGGAAGAAGAGTTTAGCCCAAGTGGACGCCAAAGTAGAAAAGAAGCTAGAATTCTGGAGATTAAGAAAGCTGTCCCTGAAAGGGAGAATTTTGGCGATCAAATCAGTTATATTACCCCTATTGTTATATACTTCTGTTATTTTTCCTCCCGGCAAATTGTGGATCAAGAGGATGACCAGAAAGTTGTTTGTGTTTTTTTGGGGCTCCAAAACCGAGAAAATCAGGAGAGAAGTGGTGATGACTAGGGCCAGTTTGGGGGGTTATGACTTTCCAAATCTGGACGTGTATTTGAATGTGAATTATCTCTTGCTAATCTTCAAAACCCTGCAAGCTGGAAATAGAGCATCTGATATGATTAAATACTTGGCGGGGTGGTTGTTAAGGAAATGGCAGTGGTGTGACATGGATCTGAGGAGACCCATATCCTTCAACTTACCTGCATTTTATGTAGTGTTGAAAACTTTCCATGAGAAATTTAATTTGGGATCGCTAGGACTTCCTGTGAAACAAAAAATAGTTCAGATTATCAGGAAAGATGAGAAGTTATGCCTACCTTGGCTTTTGAATAGAGAACAGGCAGACTGCGTTTGGAAGCTGTTCAAAATCCCAGGCCTGAACAACAGACAATTAGACATTATATGGTTGACCCTGCACAATTGCCTCCCTACGAGGGCACTTCTAAATAGGAGGGGTATTGTGACAGGGGAGATATGCCCTAGAGAAGGATGTGGTCAGGTGGAAGATGTGCATCATATATTTTGGGGGTGTAGCTTTGTTAAAGAGGTTCTTCAGATTCTAAATGGTTTGCTATTATTTTTGTTAAAATGTAGTAATTTACAGTATGAGAATCTATTAGTTGGTAGAGACTTTACCGCTATGGACAATGTTAGGGTGTATTGGATTACATGTACTGTCCTGAAGGAGGCCATTTGGGATGCCAGGAACTTTGTCATATTCAAGAAAGTGGTACTCACGCCTAAAGACGTAGTGAGACTTTTTTTGTCGCGTCTGCATACTGTGTTCTTACTGGACATAAAGAAATGGGGTGTGACCAAGGCAAACGAGAATTGGGGTTTTGATGTTTGGAATGTATATGTATAATTATATAATTTTATGGTTCTCAAAATAACTAAAAAGAAAGAAATGCCCAGATGATGTTTTTTGAGTCGCAGTTGCACTTTTAAGTGAAGAATGTTGCGAAGTTAGATAGACTGATGGGTAATAAGAAAAAAAAAAAGAAAAAAAAAAAAAAAATCTGTTCTTATCAGTTCTGGCTGTAGTCTTGGGCAGTCAGACTTTAGGATGGAGAGGCACGTGGAGCCTCCTTGGTGGATGGCCGGAGCCTTCGGGCCCCGGGCTATGAGACCAGGAGGCATACGGATCTTATGCCGGAGGGCCAGGTAGATTGAAAGCCCGAGGTGCAGAAGTGCCCCAGGACTGGTGACCCTGGGGTGCCTGAACTCACTGGGGGTGGGATCCCACTGAGCTTCACGGCACATTTGCACAGCACTTCAATTTCATTCTTTTGAGCACACACCTCTCTTTGCCTGGTTCGGCTTGCCTGGACCGAACAAAAGAGGAATTTTTTATTCCGGCCGAATGACCGGGCCTTAGGGCACTCATTCACTTTATTTATTTATTTTTATGTCACTGTGTGTCACTTTCCACGTTGTGTGTCACAAGGATTTTGAGGGTTACGGCGCCCTAACGGGTACCCCCCCTTGAGGTCTAGAGGGAGTGTGTGTGGCCATTTTGGTTCCGCACTCCCCTGCAAACCCCATGGTCTCCCCTTCCGGGGGGGGGACCAACCGATTGTTGAGCTCCGTGCCGACTCACCCGGGGTGGCGCCTGGGTGAGGAAGCTGGAGCACAGACGGGGCGTACCCTTGGCTTCGGCTGAGGGTTGCCCATTTGGGGTGTACACCCGGCTTCGGCTGGGGGTCACCATTTTGTCCGAGTCCCTTGCAGGTGCCTTCTGGCCCGGAGGGATGAGGAAGGTTCTGGGGGGCCCTTCTTCTTTGGAAGAGGGCCTGCGATGGACCGTAACCTTGGGCACGTTTTTGTGTGGTCACGCTGCACGATTTTGTTGCACTTGGTTTTAGTAAAGCACGCTCCTCGGGCTTTTAAAAAAAAAAAAAAATACTTCCTACACAGGTGTACGTGCCACGCCCAATCCATTGTACAGATAGAATTGACATTTACATAGGTATGTGTGCAATCACAGGATCAGCTGTGTTTCTAAAAATTAGAACGGGGGCCGCGGGTTGTGCACCCCTGATCTAACCCCTCAGGTGAACACTGTAAATAAAAATAAATAATAACTGTGCCAAAAAATTTTTCTGTCACCTGACATCACAAAAAGTGTAATACCAAGCGATCAAAAAGTCATATATAACCCAAAATAGAACCAATCAAACCATTACCTCATCCCGCAAAAAATAAGACCCTACCTAAGACAATCGCCCAAAGAATAAAAAAAATATGGCTTTCAGAAAATGGAGACAAAAACATGATTTTTTTTCAAAAATGCTTTACTATGTAAAACTGAAACAAACAAAGAAAGTTGACATATTGGATATCATCGCATCCGTAACAACCTGCCCTATAAACATAGCACATGATCTAACCTGCAAAGAAAAAGGGGGTCAGTCAGCACCACCAAATGAGCAGATGCACGTTGCTATGGCTAAATACACAAAGGAAAAAAGATACAATGCAACAGCACCCTGCAAAGCCAATCAAGTACAACAATGCCATAGTAGTAGAAGGTATTCTGGTGTTAATGCTTCGCTTATTTGAAAAAATGTCAAAAAAAAAAAAATTTTTATATGAAATTGAGATTCTTGGCAAATACATTTTGTACAAAATTATCTGAGCCCGTCTGCCAAACGTCAAGGCGATCTCTGTAAGACAGGAACCTAACTCTAAATACTATCTGTTATGTATCAACATAAAGTTCAGGGAGTGAAGGCTCCATGTGCTTTCATTTCATTGCCAAAATGGCTTCCATTGAATGCAGATATACTTACACTAATTAAATTAATTACACCAGAATACCTTCTACCACTATGGCATTGTTGTACTTGATTTGCTTTGCAGGATGCTGTTGCATTGTATCTTTTTTCCTACATGATCTATCCTGTTAGATAAACACTGTGAAAAACAAAAAATAAAAACTATGCCAGAACAGCCATTTTTTTGGTTATCTTGTCTAACAAGCGTAATATAAAGCAATGAAAAATCACATGTACCCCAAAATAGTATCAATAAAACTGTCATCTTATCCCTTAGTTTCTAAAATACAGGCACTTTTTGGTTGTTTCTACTGTAGGGTGCATCAGGGGGGGCTTTAAATGGGACATGGTGTCTAAAAACCAGTCTCCAAAAGCCATCTGGCGCATCTTCCCTCCTGAGCCCTGCCGTATGCCCATACAGCAGTTTACGACCACATGTGGGGTGTTTTTGTAAATCGCAGAATCAGGGTAAAAGTTTTTGAGCTTTGTTTGACTGTTAACCCTTGATGTGTTACAGGAAAAAATGGATTACAATGTAAAATCTGCCAAAAAAAGTGAAATTTAGAAATGTCATCTCCATTTTCCTTTAATTCTTGTGTAATACATAACGGGTTAACAAAGTTTGTAAAATCAGTTTTGAAAACCTTGAAGAGTGTGTTTTCTAAATTGTGGTAATTTATGGGTGGTTTCCACTAAGTAAGCCCCACAGAGGGACTTCATAACTGGTCCTTAACAAATAGTTTGGGAAAATTTCTTAAAAATTTTAGGAATTGCTTCAAAAATTCGGACCCTTAAACATCCTAAAAAAGTAAAATGACATCTACAAAATGATGCCAACATAAAGTAGACATATGGGGAATGTAAAGTAATAACTATTTTGTGAGGAATCATCTGCCTTAAAAGCAGAGAAATTTAAATTTTTAAAATTACACATTTTTCCAAATTTTCTGTAAATTTAAGATTTTTTATTTATAAATAAAGGTGATTTATATTGACTCAAATTTAACATTAACATGAAGTACAAAGAAAACAATCTCAGAATGGCTTGGATAAGTAAAAGCGTTCCAAAGTTATTACAACATAAAGTGACACGTCAGATTTCCAAAATTTGGCCTGGTCATTAAGGTGAAAAACAGCAATGTCTTGGGGTTAAAGGGTTATTCTCATTTTAGACAATGGGGGCATATCGCTAGGATATGCCCCCATTGTCTTATAGGTGCGAGTCCCACCGCTGGGACCCGCACCTATTTCCAGAACGGAACCCCCGAAGTGAATGAGGGCGCACTGCGCATGCGCAGCCACCCTCCATTCATTTCTATGGGGCCGCCGAAAATAGCCGAGCGCTGGCTTGGCTACTTCCGTCGGCTCCATAGAAATGAATGGGAGCGCACCGCGCATGCACGGCCCAGCTCCCATTCATTTCTATGAGCGGCGCGGGGAGCTGTGCCTGGTGGTGGCCAGACCCCCGGAAATCTGGGGTCCTCCAGGCGCAGCGCTCCCCGCTCCGTTCTGGATATAGGTGCGGGTCCCAGCGGTGGGACCCGCACCTATAAGACAATGGGGGCATATCCTAGCGATATGCCCCCATTGTCTAAGATGAGAATACCCCTTTAAAGGGGTTAAAGTGCCAGTTCACACCGGAGAGCTGATAAGCTCCACCACGAATTCAAGGCAGGCTGGTGTGTATTCAGAGGAAACACTATAGACATGTGCTATTGATGGGAATATCATAGCATGTAATAAGATTGTAAGCTCTTGTGCTGTACCGCAGGCTCGCCCACATCACACACCTAAATTATTGTTCCTGATTCTAGGGTAATAACAAGTAAGGCGTGGCCGGTCTATCTGAACCCGTCAGTAGGTAAATTCACCGCTTTTACCTCCAGCATCCACCAGAGGGCGCTGCGCTGTACAGCACAAGGGTCTCAGCCTCCTGGCTGGGTTATGTAAATTTATTCGTGTGTAATCAGAATCTGTGGCCGCGTTCATTACCACGTTAGAGTAAATATAGTTTTGGCAAAACTGGTATTGGAGTTGCTTTCCTCGTTCTTGACTTTGCTGATTCCTGGGGAGCGCACCCCGGTACACGGATTAAAACTTGGCATATTCGGCAGGATACAGTGACTTTTATGGACAGGAGCGCAGCGGGAGACCTTTTCCTGGCGCTAATAGTGCCGGCCCAGGACCTATTTCAGGCTCCGTCAGTGCAAGACCAACTTGTCCTGACACCGACAGTGGACACCCACTATGCTATGGACCTGCTGCTGGAGAGAGAATAAGAACCCTCAGAGCTCTGAACCTGTAGCTCCATAGAGATCACCCGCTGTACTCTAAACACACAGCTCCTTTTCTGAAAGTAGAACTCCACATGGAAAACCTACAGTCCTCCAAAAACAACAACTACCTATAAAAAAATGTTAAAAATTATATCCCAATATTGCTAGTATTTTGCTATTCTTCCACAAGCTTTTGAGACTTTTCAGCATTTGCCAAAAAGCTGTTAAACAATTAGCAAAAGAGCTATAACCACTGACAACACAGAGCGTCTCCTCCGACCTCCCCTCCCCCGATCACCATCCATATCATGGAGTCGACACACAACACAGATTTACATATCATCTGATGAAAGAAACTTCTTGGAGGAAGGGAAGAAATTCTTCATCAAGTTCTAGGTCTTTCTAAGGGCTCTTTCACATCACCGTTAGGGATTCCGTTCTGGCTTTCCGTTATAACATCGTTATAATGGAAAGAAACGGAATCCCTAGGACGGAAATCAAAACGGACACCTTTAAGAGGCATTCCGTTTTGATCCGTCATATTAGAAGCCTATGGGAAAGCATAACAGATCCGTTATGGCTTCCGTTATGCTGGACGGAAAACAAAGTCCTGTTGACATAGAGTCACATATAGTATTAAACAGAATTAAAGGGGAGAACTAATCAGTCACTTAAAAATACCTTTACAATACAGGGAGTGCCCCTTTGCACAGGGCCTTTTGAAGGCCCTGGAACAGCCTGCAATACACGTCGGTGTTGTACGCACTTTTTCCTGGGATTCATACTGTTGAGGCCATCCAGGAGGCCTGGTGCGTTATAAACTGTTTCATGGATGATATATGCCTTTCCAGGACCTGGCTTATCCTCAGGAGGGAGAGCATGTCTGTTCTGGACTTATCCACAGCCTGCTGTGGAACTACAACATCTTGGACGTTGATAACGAAGAAGAGGACTAAACCCCTCTCCATCCCCCTCTCTGTGTCTGTCCTTTCAATAAAGATTTGTGCATGTTATTCCCCCTCTTTACACCCCCCACCCCTCATCACTGTCTAAATGCTTTGTTGAATGGAATATGTCGATTTGTGATTAAATAGGAATGTTAGTGTAGCCTGCATTGTGATGTATAGTGTAGGGCAGCCTGTGCTTTACATACCAATACCACACCATGAAAGACGATTGTGATTGTTTATTATGTGCTGCCCTGTGGCCTGCGCTGTGTCGCAGTACTAAGTATGTTTGATGATTTGATTGTAAGTGTTAGAGCAGATATACATTGTTCTATAAATTGGTAATGAGGAAATACTGAGTTTCCCATGTTCAGACATCTGGACATATATATTGGCTGTCATGGTACAGACAGTGTCTTATTGTATTCTCCCTAAGCTATGCAATTTTAAGATGGTCTCTACATCCTGGATTCGTGTGCAAAGATCTACACTATGACAGAAAGTAGCCAATGAGACATCTCCACATGTGTGAAGAGGAATAAAGGACCTTATGTTGATTGGACTGTTACTGTACGACCACCCCTACTTGCCTTGTTTAAAATATTTTGTTAAAAAAACGAGACTCTCTCTCCCAGTCTCAGGAGGCAAGGCATGAGAGAAGGTCTTCAAACTGACATTGTGTCCGTTTCCAGTTCTTCCACGTATACACATGCTATTTTGAATCCGAAACAGGCAGTTGGACCGTGAGGACCCCTTGAGTCCCTCTTAACATAAGAAAGGTGGTTGGACTGGGCTACTGAGATGGAGGTGATCTTGAGCTTATAAGTCACAGTCATGAGCCAGGATGTTTGGAAGCCCAAGGTGCAGAAGTGTCTCAGGAATGGTGGCCTGAGTGGTGGCACGTTTACACACACTGACCTCTCTTTGCCTGACTTTAAGGTCTGGCATAAAATGAGAATTTTTTTATAATTCTGGCTGAATGCCAGGGCTGTAACTGACTAATACAGATGGAGCCTATAGAGGACACATTGGTAAAAAATACCAAAGTCATAGAATAGGCAGAAATAGTGCTGCTCCTCATGTACACACATGGGAAGCTTGTTCTGAAAAGTCACATCAGAAGTGAAAATACACCCTGTGTAGAAAAAAATGTGATTAATTAGTCTCATTTCATCCTGCTCATCTACATACAGTAGAATGTTAGCCCCACCCCTTCCTGCTTAACTTCAGACAATAGGGGTTTGCCCCGCCCCTTCCTGTTTCTGTAAATCACATGTCCCTGCTGTGTTCTCCTGACTTCTGGCTCATTATACATGGAGGGGTCTATGTCTGATCCATTATCTGGACTTTTCTATTCTGTGATGATTTCTCTCCTCAGATGATAAATCTGTGTTGTGTGTCGTCTCCATGATATGGATGGTGATCGGGGGACGGGAGGTCGGAGGAGACGCTCTGTGTTATCAGTGGTTATAGCTCTTTTGCTAATTGTTTAAAAGCTTTCTGGTAAATGCTGAAGAGCCCTAAATGTTTGGTAAAAAGTTAGAGTTGTTTTGTATGTATGATTAGAATGATTTTTCTAATGAGCTTTCAGAAGCTGTGGGTTTTTAAAAAAAACCTTCAATGATTATTCTTCTGTGAGATGGGGTTTCTTAGAAGACATTCAGACAATCTCTACTGTTGAGAGGCTATGACCAGTTAGTGTCTAAAAAAATCCTTTGAGCTCTGTGCATTGGAGACAACCAGTCTGGCTTGTTCAAATATTTGCATCTTCTTGCTTTTCTTCATTCACAATCTATCACAAACCTTTTAGCAAGTCTGACATGTGTCACTTTATGTCGCATGTCTCTCCTGAATGTCTACTACGATTCTTTCCAAGGTACTGGCCTACCGGCTGAAGGTTGTCATCGGCAGGATCGTCCACCCGGATCAGACCTGTGGCATTCCCGGCCACAGGATCGCAGACAGCCTTGCTCTCATGCAAGACACGGTACAATACATTAAAGACCACCGTGTACATGTGGCCCTGGTCAGCCTCGACCATGAGAAGGCCTTTGACCGAGTCTCTCATGAATTCATGAGCAAGGCTGTGCGCAAGCTGGGTCTGGGCAGGAGGTTCTGTTTGTTTGTTAACCTGATGTACCTTGACATTTGCAGCATGGTGTTGGTGAACAGCTGAAAGACTGACCCCTTTCCGGTTCTCTCCGGGGTCAGACAAGGCTGCCCTCCTTTTTGTTTGTGTTATAGAGCTCTTCGTGGAGTCTATCCGGCAGAATGGAGAGATCAGAGGGATCACCACACCAGGACCAGGACACTACGAGGTCAAGTGCTCGCTGTACATGGACGACGTGACCGTCTTCTGTGCTGACCGGCGTTCGGTGACTGCACTCGTCCAGACCTATGAGTGCGAGGAGTTCGGACAAGCTTCAGGGGCCAAAGTCAACTGCGGGAAGTCGGAAGCCATGCTCTTTGGGGACTGGCAACTGGCTTCTTCTGCCCCCTTCCCATTTACCATCAAATCGGACTTCATCCAAATCCTTGGAGTCTAGTTCGGGAAGGACAGCTCACTATCGAGGGCAAGGCACTCGTCCTGCGTAACGAAGTTCTGCCTGTGCTACAGTACACCGCACAGGCATGGCTCCTTCTTGCCACCGTTTCCAGGGCCATTACCAGGACAGTGTTTCGCTTTGTTTGGGGCTTTAAAATGGACAGAGTGAAGCAAGCCATCATGTACAAAGAGCCCCACAAGGGTGGGAAAGGCATTCTGGACCTGCCCACATTACTGTGGATTGCCTTTGTTTGTGACAGCGTTCGTCGGACTCTGAGAACAGCAAACGGCTCTGCCGAGCAAGGCTATGTCTCACTTCTTTCTCCTGCCCCTGTGGAGGAGCCTAGGCTGGGATAAGTGGGACAGCTCCATCCCTTACAACTGGCACGCTCCATGGTATTACGAGGATGTCGTCAGGTTTATGAGGGAACATCAACTGGAGGGCCTCAAGCCCGACTTGTGGAAACCCAGGACAATCCACAAGCTAATCAGAGCAAAGGACTTGGTGAAGTCAATTCCAGGGCTCCCTGATGACACCGCAGAGACAGTTTGGACTAAGGTGTCTTCAGACAGGTTAACCAACAGGCACAAGGACTTGTCAAGGATGGCCATCCAGGGAGGCTTACCCATCTGGTCATTCATGCACGCCCACAACCTATGCAAAACCCAGTACTGCCCCAGGTGCCCTTTCATGGAGGAAACATCGTACCACCTGTTTTGGGAGTGCCCCTTTGCGCAGGGCCTGTTGGATGCATTGGAACATGAAGTCAAAGACTCAGTGCCCAGGAACTGCCTGCAACACACCTCGGTGTTGTACGGACTATTTCCTGGGATTCATTCTGTTGAGGCCATCCAGGAGGCCTGGCGCCTTTTTTAAGGACGGTATATGGCTTGCCAGGAACCGACTCATCCTCAGGAGGGAGAGCATGTCCATCCTGGGCTGCTGCAGGCTTATTGACAGCCTTTTGTGGGACTACAACATCTTGGACGAGTCGACGAATAAGAGGACTAAACCCCTCTCCTTCCCCCTCTCCCCACTGTTGTGTGGGTCCTTTCAATAAAGCTTCGGGCGTGTGATTTCCCCTCCCTACCCCCTCCTTCCGATCCCCCACCCCTTATCACTGTCTAAAGGCTTTTATTGGAAGGTTTTTTGTGTTTATTGTGGTTGAATAGGTATGCTAGTGTAGCATGGATTGTGATCTATAGCGTAGGTCAGCCTGTGTTTTACATAACGATACCATGCTACGAATGAGGATTGTAAGTATTTATTAAGTGCTGCCTCGTGGCCTGCTCTGCATCGCAGTACTAAGTATGTATGCATTGATGATTTTGATTGTAATAAAGGTGTTTTCAATCAAAAATGTCTCACTTTATGTGGTGATAACTTTAAAACACTTTTACTTATCCAGGCCATTCTGAGATTGTTTTCTCTTCACATATTGTACTTCATGACAGTGGTAAATGTGAGTCAAAATATTTTATTTTTATTTCTAAAAAAATACCCAATTTATCAAAAATTTAGAAAAATTTGCAAATTTACCAATTTCAATTTCTCTACTCTTAAAATACATAGTAATACCCCCACAAAAATAGTTATTACTTTACATTCCCCATATATCTACTTCATGTTTGGATCATTTTGAAAATGACATTTTATTTTTTGGGACATTAGAAAGCTTAGAAGTAAATCTTGAAATTTTTCAGAAAATTTCCAAAACCCACTTTTTAAAGGGGTATTCTCATCTTAGACAATGGGGGCATATCGCTAGGATATGCCCCCATTGTCTTATAGGTGCGGGTCCCACCGCTGGGACCCGCACCTATATCCAGAACGGAGCAGGGAGCGCTGCGCCTGGTCCAGCCACCACCAGGCACAGCTACCCACGCCACTCATAGAAATGAATGGGAGCCGGGCCATGCATGCGCGGTACGCTCCCATTCATTTCTATGGAGCCGACGGAAGTAGCCAAGCCAGCGCTCGGCTATTTTTGGCGGCCCCATAGAAATGAATGGAGGGCGGCTGCGCATGCGCAGTACGCCCTTATTCACTTCGGGGGCTCCGTTCTGGAAATAGGTGCGGGTCCCAGCGGTGGGACCCGCACCTATAAGACAATGGGGGCATATCCTAGCGATATGCCCCCATTGTCTAAAATGAGAATAACCCTTTAAGGACCAGTTCAGGTCTGGAGTCACATTATGAGGCTTACATGATAGAAACCACCCAAAATGACCCCATTCTAGAAACTACACCCCTCAAGGTATTGAAAACTGATTTTACAAATGTTGTTAACCCTTTAGGTGTTCCACAAGAATTAAAGGAAAATGTAGACAACATTTCTGAATTTCACTGTTTTGGCAGATTTTCAATATTTATCCATTTTGTCCTTTAACAAAGCAAGGGTTAACCGCCAAACAAAACTAAATATTTATTACCCTGATTCTGTAGTTTACAAAAACACTCCACATATGGTGGTAATCTGCTGTACGGGCACACGGCAGGGTGCAGAAGGAAAGGAACTCCATATGGTTTTTGGAGGGCAGATTTCACTGGGATTGTTTTAAGTTGTCATTAGAGATGAGCGAGTAGTGTTCGATCGAGCCGGTATTCGATCGAATACTATGATATTCGGCATACTCGATTTCAATCGAGTATAACGGCGATGGCGCACTTAGAATTCGTTTCCCCTCCCACCTTCCCTGGCGCTCTTTTTCCACCAATCAACATGCAGGGGGGGTATGACAGGCACGCTGAGCACGCTGGCAGCGCGAAAACAGCGTCTACATGGATTGGCTGGAAAAACCATGTGACCTCGAATCATAAAAACTCAGCTCTTCCTGCTCGTACGCATATGCTGCGTGAACTTAGTCAGGGACAGAGGCTGGAGAAGGGAGAGACAGATTTTAGCTGTTGGACAGGCAGGAGCGTGATTAAAAGCCCTTATCAGGGCTACTACAGTGGACTTCAGTGATAGCTTTACTACAATATAGACTTTACAGAGAACGGCTGCTGTATTCAGGGATAGCTGCTGGAGTAGGGACAGAGAGAGGCATTAGTGGTGTATTAGGTGCTCTGCTACATACCAAACTATATTTGGCACTACTGTTCAGCGTTCTTTTAGGCTGAAAAACCCTGTTATATAACTAGTGTGTATATGCACCATCTGATCTGGCAGTATACGGCTGTGAATTTTATTTTATTTTTTTAAATACAGTTTATTTGGCTCTAGTGTTCTGGGTTCTGTGTGCCTGCAATACCCTTTTTGTATACCAGGTGTAAATACCCACCGTCTGTTCAGTTAGTACACGGCTGTGTACCTTGAAATATACAATATCTAGGCCATTTAATTGGCCACTGTACTCTGTGCGTTCTCTTGCTAAATTATCTCACATACCTGGTGTAAATACCCACCGTCTGTTCAGTTACTACACGGCTTTGTACTTTGAAATATACAATATCTAGGCCTTTTAATAGGCCACTGTACTGTGCGTTCTCTTGTTAAATTATCTCACATACCTGGTGTAAATACCCACCGTCTGTTCAGTTACTACACGGCTGTGTACTTTGAAATATACAATATCTAGGCATTTTAATAGGCCACTGTACTGTGCGTTCTCGTTGCTAAATTATTTCACATACCTGGTGTAAATACCCACCGTCTGTTCTGTTACTACACGGCTGTGTACTTTGAAATATACAATATCTAGGCATTTTTAATAGGCCACTGTACTGTGCGTTCTCTTGTTAAATTATCTCACATACCTGGTGTAAATACCCACCGTCTGTTCTGTTACTACACGGCTGTGTACTTTGAAATATACAATATCTAGGCATTTTAATAGGCCACTGTACTGTGCGTTCTCTTGTTAAATTATCTCACATACCTGGTGTAAATACCCACCGTCTGTTCAGTTACTACACGGCTGTGTACTTTGAAATATTACAATATCTAGGCATTTTAATAGGCCACTTGTACTGTGCGTTCTCTTGTTAAATTATCTCACATACCTGGTGTAAATACCCACCGTCTGTTCAGTTACTACACGGCTGTGTACTTTGAAATATACAATATCTAGGCATTTTAATAGGCCACTGTACTGTGCGTTCTCTTGTTAAATTATCTCACATACCTGGTGTAAATACCCACCGTCTGTTCAGTTACTACACGGCTTTGTACTTTGAAATATACAATATCTAGGCATTTTAATAGGCCACTGTACTGTGCGTTCTCTTGTTAATTATCTCACATACCTGGTGTAAATACCCACCGTCTGTTCAGTTACTACACGGCTGTGTACTTTGAAATATACAATATCTAGGCATTTTAATAGGCCACTGTACTGTGCGTTCTCTTGTTAAATTATCTCACATACCTGGTGTAAATACCCACCGTCTGTTCTGTTACTACACGGCTGGTACTTTGAAATATACAATATCTAGGCATTTAATAGGCCACTGTACTGTGCGTTTCTTGTTAAATTATCTCACATACCTGGTGTAAATACCCACCGTTGTTCTGTTACTACACGGCTGTGTACTTTGAAATATACATATCTAGGCCGTTTAATAGGCCACTGTACTAGCGTCTCTTGTTAAATTATCTCACATACCGGTAAATACCCACCGTCTGTTCAGTTACTACACGGCTGTGTACTTTGAATATACAATATCTAGGCCTT
>ONZH01017767.1:0-153604 GCA_900303285.1 Rhinella marina
CCATCCAGCCAGCCGCCTCCATCCAGCCAGCCGCCAGTAGCAGCCAGCCAGCGCCAGCCAGCCAGCTAGCCGTCCAGCCAGCCAGCTAGCCGTCCAGCAGCTAGCGTCAGCCAGTCAGCTAGTCCGTCCAGTCAGCCAGCTAGCCGTCCAGCCAGCCAGCTAGCCGTCCAGCCAGCCGTCATCCAGTCAGCTAGTCGGCCAGCAGCTAGCTGTCCAGCCAGCCAGCTAGCCGTCCAGCCAGCCAGCTAGCCGTCCAGTCAGCCAGCTAGCCGTCCAGTCAGCCAGCCAGCTAGCCGTCCATCCAGTCAGCCAGCTAGCCATCCAGTCAGCCGTCCATCCAGCCAGCCGTCCAGTCAGCCAGCAACCGTCCAGCCAGCTCAGCCAGCCGTCCAGTCAGCCAGCTAGCCGTCCCAGTCAGCCAGCTAGCCGTCCAGTCAGCCAGCTAGCCGTCCAGTCAGCCAGCCGTCTAAGCAGCCAGCCGTCTATCCAGCCAGCCGTCCAGTCAGCCAGCTAGCCGTCCAGTCAGCCAGCTAGCCGTCCAGTCAGCCAGCCGTCCAGTCAGCCAGCCGTCTATCCAGCCAGCCGTCCAGTCAGCCAGCTAGCCGTCCAGTCAGCCAGCTAGCCGTCCAGCCAGCCAGCTAGCATCACAGCCAGCTAGCCGTCAGTGAGCAGCCAGTAGCCGTCCACCAGTCAGCCAGCTAGCCATCCAGTCAGCCGTCCATCCAAGCGCAGGCCGTCCACGTCAGCCAGCAACCCGGTCCCAGCCAGCTCCAGGCCCAGCCGTTCCAGGTCAGCCAGCTACAGCCGTCCAGTCAGCCCCAGCTAAGCCGTCCAGGTCAGCCAGCTAGGCCGTCGCAGTCCAGTCCAGCCGTCCTTATCCAGCCAGCCGGTCTATGCCAGCCCAGCCGTCCAACGTCAGCCAATGCTAGCCGTCCAGTCAGTCAGCTAGCTGTCCAGTCAGCCAGCCGTCCAGTCAAGCCAGGCCGTCCAGGTCAGCCAGCCGTTCTATCCACGCCCAGCCGTCTATCCAGCCAGCCGTTCCAGTCAGCCAGCTAGCCGTCCAGTCAGCCAGCTAGCCGTCCAGCCAGCCAGCTAGCCGTCCAGTCAGCCAGCTAGCCGTCCAGCAGCCGTCCAGCCAGCCAGCTAAGCCGTCCAGTCAGCCAGCCAGCTAGGCCGTCCATCCAGTCAGCCAGCTAGCCATCCAGTCAGCCGTCCATCCAGCCAGCCGTCCAGTCAGCCAGCAACCGTCCAGCCAGCCGTCCAGTCAGCCAGCTAGCCGTCCAGTCAGCCAGCTAGCGTCCAGTTCAGCCAGCTAGCCGTCCAGTCAGCCAGCCGTCTATCCAGCCAGCCATCTATCCAGCCAGCCGTCCAGTCAGCCAGCTAGCCGTCCAGTCAGCCAGCTAGCCGTCCAGCCAGCCATCTAGCCGTCCAGTCAGCCAGCTAGCCGTCCAGTCAGCCAGCTAGCCATCCAGTCAGCCGTCCATCCAGCCAGCCGTCCAGTCAGCCAGCAACCGTCCAGCCAGCTCCAGCCAGCCGTCCAGTCAGCCAGCCAGCCGTCCAGTCAGCCAGCCGTCTATCCAGCCAGCCGTCTATCCAGCCAGCCGTCCAGTCAGCCAGCTAGCCGTCCAGTCAGCCAGCTAGCCGTCCAGTCAGCCAGCTAGCCGTCCAGTCAGTCAGCTAGCCGTCCAGTCAGCCAGCCGTCCAGTCAGCCAGCCGTCTATCCAGCCAGCCGTCTATCCAGCCAGCCGTCCAGTCAGCCAGCTAGCCGTCCAGTCAGCCAGCTAGCCATCCAGCCAGCCAGCTAGCCGTCCAGCCAGCCAGCTAGCCGTCCAGCCAGCCAGCCATCCAGCTAGCCGTCCAGCCAGCCAGCCGTCCAGTCAGCCAGCCAGCCGTCCAGTCAGCTCCAGCCGCCATCCAGTCAGCCAGCCGTCCAGCCGTCCAGTCAGCCAGCCAGCCGTCTATCCAGCCAGCCGTCCAGTCAGCCAGCCGTCTATCCAAGCCAGCCGTCCAGTCAGCCAGCTAGCCGTCCAGTCAGCCAGCTAGCCGTCCAGCCAGCCAGCTAGCCGTCCAGCCAGCTAGCCGTCCAGCCAGCCGTCCAGTCAGCCAGCTAGCCGTCCAGTCAGCCAGCTAGCCGTCCAGTCAGCCAGCTAGCCGTCCAGCCAGCCGCCCAGTCAGCCAGCTAGCCGTCCAGTCAGCCAGCTAGCCGTCCAGTCAGCCAGCTAGCCGTCCAGCCAGCCATCCAGCCAGCCAGCTAGCCGTCCAGTCAGCCAGCTAGCCGTCCAGCCAGCCGTCCAGCCAGCCAGCTAGCCGTCCAGTCAGCCAGCTAGCCGTCCAGCCAGCTAGCCGTCCAGCCAGCTAGCCGTCCAGCCAGCCGTCCATCCAGCCAGCCGTCCATCCAGCCAGCCGTCCATCCAGCCAGCTGTCCATCCAGCCAGCCGTCCATCCAGCCATCCATCCAGCCAGCTAGCCAGCCGTCCAGCCAGCCTTCCATCCATCCAGCTAGCCATCCATCCATCCAGCCATATTGATTAGACACCTGGGTCTCTGCAAAGGAGAACCTTCCAGCATCAAAGTAAGCATATTTAATATTAATGGGGCAGGGCAGTGGGCTGTATTTAGAGCAGCACTAGCAGAGATACTGGCAGCAGCCATTTTAGTCAGATTAGGCTACTTGCACATTGGCAGCACTGGTGTTTGGCAGACTTTCAAAATAATCCCTATTCACAATAATGGTGGCGGGCCGGAGATCCGGCTGCAGCACGGCAAACATGCCGAGAGGCGGCCGGACTAGAATTACGCGCATGCTGTAATTTTAGTCCGGCCGCCTTTTGGCATGTTTGCCGTGCTGTGGCCGGATCTCCGGCCCGCCACCATTATTGTGAATGGGGACAGAGCGTAGTCCCGGCCTCAGGCGTGCAGCAGCGGCAGCACAGATCCAGCAGGCTGTTCACCTGCCGGAACAGCCTGCCGGACACCTGTGCCGCCAATGTAAAAATAGCCTTACAGCCACTCTGCAGCTTTGGCTCTAATTTGACTGAAATGGCTGCTGCTGGCCTCACTCTCTTTGCCTCTGCTGCTTTCCCTCACTTTTCACATGTAGATATAAATAAATTCAAACAACACTCCGTTATCAGTTGCAATGTTTGGGGTTTATTCAGCCAGACAATAAAGTGCACGTCACATGGATCCCAGCGTTTGGTAATCAATGCACATACACACTGTGCTTGAAAAAGGGTGTAACAATAATGTAAGCCGGAAACGTACTGATGTGCACTTTATTGTCAGGCTAAATAAACTGAACTTTATCCCGAACCCAGACTCCATTAAAAATGAAAACTCACCTCATCCATTCCCAGCTGGTATCCTCTTCTTTCTTCTTACAGCAGGACCTGCAGAAGGACATGTAATAACTTAACCGTGTTCACCACGTACGTTAACGTCATCACATGTCCTTCTGCAGGTCCTGCTGTAAGAAGATACCAGCTGCGCCATCAAGTGGATGATTTTTATTATTATTAATTTAACCCCTCATGGACATTAGTACCCCCCAAATACCTCACAATCAAATGGACAATTGAGAAAAAAAAAAAAATACTGACACGTAAACCCCATGCAACATGGGGTTAACCTGTGAGTATTTTTTTTTTTTTTTTAATGCATGGTATTGAATTGGTATCAAGTGTTGCAATACTTTTTTGGCATCAAACTCAAAATTCTGGTATTAGAGAAGACTTGATCTCTGCTCAGTGGACATTGTATTCACTCTAGCTGAGATGCCGTACAATTGTTGCAGGCTTCTTCACAGCCAGGGAGATGACAAGTTGTTCTTGGAAGAATCACCAAGTCTCACAAGAACAGTTCATTTTATCTCTTGCTGGAATTGTATGGTGTCTCAGCTGGAGAAAATACAATGTCCACTAAGCAGAGATGAAGTCTCTTCCTCCCTGTACCTAGAATTCCAGATTTTTATATATACGGTAGTGCTTACCATGCTACACTACATACCAATCACAGCTTGACAAAGGGCGTATCCACTGTTACCCAAAACATTACAGCAATATGTGAGTATCCATATGTGGTGGTGCTCCAATAAAATGAATTCTTAATTGCAGGATTTATTAGAACCTATGTATAAGGAGAACCGTGGGACCTGCGTATAAGTGAATACGTACTAACTAGGCGCCAAAAAGGAAAAGGGGCTGTAGCAGAAGAACGGAGGGGAAAGGAAAGAAACCATAAAAAGTGGACACATTAGATAAAATTTTTTGTCACTTGTGCACTCCATGCACCTACGTATAAGAAAGCCACAAGCTAATTAACCCTTGTAAAATGAGTAAAAAACAAACGAAGCTACAAAGCTTCTTTGAAAAGGGAAAAAGACCCAATGAGGAGACAGCAGAACAATCCAAGACTGGAAACAAAAAGAAAGCTGCATTTAAAAGAAAATACCAAGAGTCCTACTTAAATTACGGGTTCATCAAAACAGGTGATTCACATGCCCCAAACCCGCTGTGTGTAATATGTGGCGACCGACTATCCAACGAGGCCATGAAGCCTTCAAAACTACTTTGCCACTTAGAGACCAAGCACCCTGCATCAAAAGACAAGCCTTTGGAGTTTTTTGAAAGAAAAAAACGTGAATATGAAGGACAGAAGCAATTACTGAAGACCACGTCAGCATTAAATGTGTCTGCACTGAAAGCATCATTCTTAGTGGCTAACCGCATTGCCAAGGCTAAGAAGCCCTTTACTATTGGTGAAGAATTGATCCTGCCTGCCGCTAAGGACATCTGCCGTGAGATTTTAGGAGAGGCTGCAGTTAAAAAGGTAGCACAGGTTCCTCTTTCAGCTAGCACCGTAACTAGACGAATTGATGAAATAGCAGAGGACATTGAGGTACAATTGTTAGAGAGGATTAATGAGTCACCGTGGTATGCAATCCAGGTTGATGAGTCTACTGACGTTGACAACAAGGCAATAATGCTTGTTTTTGTGCGATACATTTTTCAGGAGGATGTGCATGAGGATATGTTATGTGCATTATTATTGACAACCAACACCACAGCTGCAGAGCTATTCAAGTCTTTGGATGATTACATGAAGGGAAAACTAAGCTGGTCATTTTGTGTCGGTGTATGCACAGACGGAGCTGCAGCCATGACTGGACGGCTTTCTGGCTTAACTACTCGGGTCAAAGAGGTTGCGCCTGAATGTGAGTCTACGCACTGTGTCATCCATAGAGAAATGCTGGCTAGCCGGAAAATGTCACCTGAACTTGACAGCGTTTTGAAAGATGTGATTAAAATAATAAATTACATCAAAGTACATGCTCTTAACTCACGTCTGTTCGAGCAGCTCTGTGAGGAGATGGACGCTGAGCACAAACGTCTTTTGTTGTATACAGAAGTGAGGTGGCTTTCCAGAGGTAGATCTCTGGCAAGAGTTTTTGAGTTACGAGAGCCGCTACATAGATTTCTTTTCGAAAAAGAATCACCACTTGCTGAAAAGTTCAGTAGTAAGGAATGGGTTGTAAAACTCGCTTACTTGTGTGACATATTTAACTTGCTCAATGACCTCAATCTGTCACTTCAGGGGAGAATGCCAACTGTCTTCAAGTTGGCAGATAAAGTCGCTGCATTCAAAGCGAAACTAGAATTGTGGGGACGACGAGTGAAGATAGGGATATTTGACATGTTTCAAACATTAACAGGGATTTTGGAAGATGCCGAGCCTGGACCTTCATTCTCCCAGCTGCTGCACGCTCACCTATCTCAGCTTTTACAAGAGTTTGAGCGTTATTTTCCAACCTCACAAGACCCACGAGCTAAGAAGGAATGGATCCGTGACCCATTTGTGAACAAGCCTGGTGAGGCAACCTTGTCCGTGCAAGAAGAAGACCAACTGCTTGAGATTGCAAATGATGGTGGCCTTAAAAGTATGTTTGAGACGTCAAATCTCGCAACGTTCTGGGTTAAAGTCAAGGCAGAATATCCTGAGATCTCCACAAAAGCGCTGAAAACTCTGCTGCCATTTCCAACATCCTATCTTTGCGAAGCAGGGTTTTCTGCAGTGACAGCAACAAAAACAAGATTACGGAGTAGACTGGACATAAGGAACACACTCCGGGTGTCATTGTCGCCCATCACCCCTAGATGGAACTGTCTCGTTGCACGGAAACAAGCCCAGTGCTCCCACTGATTCTGCATTATGGTGAGTTGAGTCACATTTAAATTATAAATGTAATCTTTATATAATGTTATATTATATTGTTTTGTTATGCCCGTGAATCAGTCAGCGCTGACCAGCACCCCCACTAAACCCCGCCCCCTCTAAACCCCGCCTCGCCCCCACCGGGCCCTGGGAAAATTGTCTTGCATGAAACTGGTCCTTGGTCCAAAAAAGGTTGGGGACCACTGCTCTAGAGGCATTGCATACCTTTAAAGAGGAAATATGCATTGTAGGTGGCAATCTAAATGTAACTCTGCAACCTATGTTGGATTCCTCTTCAGGTAAAGCCCACTCCTCTTAAAAGAAATTACGAGCTTTGAAACGTACGCTCACAACCTTAGAAGTCAGGGATGTCTGGAGACAATTATTTCCTTCAGGGAAGGACTATACCTTCCATTCAGAGGTGCATAATTCATATCAAAGGATTGACTACCTTTTCCTTTCTAGCCCCATCTACATCTGCTCAAAGGAGCTACTATAGGGAACATTGGCATCTTAGACCTCGCCCCAGTTTCTATGTCTATTATAGTTGAGTCACTCCCGCCTAGAGAATTCTCTTGGAGATTTAAGGACTCTATTCTGCGCAACCCCTCCCACAAACAAAAAATTGAGACGGTGATTCAGCGCTATTTCTGTGAAAATGCGATGTCTCTGGTTTCACCCACAGTTTGCTGGGAAGCTCACAAGTCTGTTATTAGGTGTGAATTAATCTCATTATGCTCATTTGTGAAAAAACAAAGGAGGCAAGAACTGGATGACTTATTGATTAACACAGCAAGACTTGAGAGGGTACATAAACAATCACTAGCCGTCCAATCCCTAGCGGAATTAACATCTATGAGGGAGAAACTAAATCAAATACTTAATATTAAGGCTTCCAGGGTAACATAGTAACATAGTAACATAGTTTATAAGGCCGAAAAAAAGACATCTGTCCATCCAGTTCGGCCTGTTTTCCTACAAGTTGATCCAGAGGAAGGCAAAAAAACCCTGTGAGGTAGAAGCCAGTTTTCCCCACTTTAGGGAAAAAAATTCCTTCCCGACTCCAATCAGGCAATCAGAATTACTCCCTGGATCAACAACCCCTCTCTAGTAACTATAACCTGTAATATTATTACCCTCCAAAAATACATCCAGGCCCCTCTTGAACTCTTTTAGTGAACTTACCATCACCACCTCCTCAGGCAGAGAGTTCCATAGTCTCACTGCTCTTACCATAAAGAATCCTCTTCTATGTTTGTGTACAAACCTTCTTTCCTCCAGACGCAGAGGATGTCCCCTCGTCACAGTCACAGTCCTGGGGATAAATAGATCGTGGGAGAGATCTCTGTACTGACCTCTGATATATTTATACATAGTTATTAGATCTCCCCTCAGTCGTCTTTTTTCTAAAGTGAATAAGCCTAATTTTGATAATCTTTCTGGGTACTGTAGTCCACCCATTCCAGTTATTACTTTAGTTGCCCTCCTCTGAACCCTCTCCAGCTCTGCTATGTCTGCCTTGTTCACAGGAGCCCAGAACTGTACACAGTGCTCCATGTGTGGTCTGACTAGTGATTTGTAAAGTGGCAGGACTATGTTCTCATCACGGGCATCTATGCCTCTTTTGATGCAGCCCATTATCTTATTGGCCTTGGCAGCAGCTGTCTGACACTGGTTTCTGCAGCTTAGATTTCTGTTCACTAAAATTCCTAGGTCCTTTTCTATGTCAGAGTTACCCAATATTTTACCATTTAGTATGTAATGGTGACTTGCATTATTCCTTCCCATATGCATAACTTTACATTTGTCAGTGTTAAACCTCATCTGCCACTTCTCTGCCCAAGCCTCCAGTCTATCCAGATCCATCTGTAGCAGTGTACTGTCCTCCTCTGTGTTAATTACTTTACACAGTTTAGTGTCATCTGCAAAAATTGATATTTTACTGTGCAAGCCTTCTACAAGATCATTAATAAATATATTGAAGAGAATAGGGCCCAATACTGACCCCTGTGGTACCCCACTAGTGACAGTGACCCAATCTGAGTATGTACCGTTAATAACCACCCTCTGTTTTCTATCACTGAGCCAGTTACTTACCCACATACAGACATTTTCTCCCAGGCCAAGCATTCTCATCTTATATACTAACCTTTTATGTGGTACAGTGTCAAATGCTTTGGAGAAGTCCAGATATACGACATCTATTGATTCGCTGCGGTCTAGTCTAGAACTTACCTCCTCATAGAAACTGATTAAATTGGTTTGACATGACCGATCCCTCATGAAGCCATGCTGATATGGAGTAATTTTCTTATTTTCATTGAGGTACTCCAAGATACCATCTCTTAGAAAACCCTCAAACAGTTTACCCACGACAGATGTTAAACTTACCGGCCTATAGTTCCCGGGCTCTGTTTTTGGACCCTTTTTGAATATTGGAACCACATTTGCTATGCGCCAATCCTGTGGAACACTCCCTGTCAGTATAGAGTCCTTAAATATCAGAAATAAGGGTCTGGCGATGACATTACTTAATTCTCTTAGGATACGGGGGTGTATGCCATCCGGTCCTGGCGATTTGTCTATTTTAATCTTTTTAAGACGCAGCTCTACTTCTTCCTGGGTCAGACAGGGCACTTTTAATGGGGAATTTACTTTTATATTCTGCATTTCATCTGACAGTTTATTTTCCTCAGTGAATACAGTGGAGAAAAAGATATTTAGTAGCTTTGCTTTCTCCTCATCGCTCTCTGCAACTCCCCCCTCATTACTCTGTAAGGGGCCGACACCTTCAGGTTTATACTTTTTACCATTTATATAATTAAAGAACATTTTAGGGTTAGTTTTTACTTTCTTTGGCGATTAATCTCTCGGTCTCTAGTTTGGCTGTTTTTATTTGTCTTTTACATATTCTATTTTTTCCTTATAGTTTTTCAATGCTTTCTCGCTCCCCTCCTGTTTTAGTGATTTAAATGCTTTCTGTTTGTCATTTATTGCTTTCTTTACAGTTCTATTTATCCACATTGGTTTTTCTTGTTTCTTATTATTTTATTCCTATATGGTATGTACCTCTCACAATTAGATATTAGGATGTTTTTAAAAATATCCCATTTTGTGGCTGTATTTTTATTTTTGAAGACTTTGTCCCAGTTAGTTAGGCCTATAGCCTCTCTTAGTTGGCTAAATTTAGCTTTTTTGAAGTTAGGTATTTTTGTTCCTCCCTGAAGAAACGCTCTTTTGAATGACAATTGGAAGGTTATTATGTTATGGTCACTATTTCCCAGGAGTCCCCCGACCTGCACATCTGTTGTTCTGTCAGGTCTATTGGTTAATACTAAGTCCAGTATGGCCGTCCCTCTAGTCGGGTCCTGAACCAGTTGGGAAAGGTAATTGTCTTTGGTTATTTCCAAGAACCTGTTTCCTTTATGAGATGTACAGGTTTCAGTTTCCCAGTCTATATCTGGGTAGTTGAAATCCCCCATAATAACGACCTCATTATGATTTGCCACCTCATCTATTTCGTTTAGAAGTAGATTTTCTATGGGCTCTGATATAGTAGGGGGTTTATAATAAACTCCTATTAGTATTTTATTATTGTTTTTGGCTCCATTTATTTCTACCCACAGTGACTCCACATCTTCATGTCCCTCTATTATATCTTCCCGCAGTGTGGGCTTTAGACAGGACTTTACATAAAGGCAGACCCCTCCCCCTCTCCGGTTTTGGCGATCCTTTCTAAAAAGACTGTAACCCTGTACGTTAACTGCCCAGTCATAGGTATCATCCAGCCATGTCTCAGTTATTCCCACTATGTCATAGTCCTCCTCACACATCACTAATTCCAGTTCACCAATTTTATTAGTCAGGCTTCTGGCATTAGTGTACATACACTTAAGAGGTCTATATATATTTTTTACCCCCCTTTTAAAATTACTATTACCTGTGAAGTATAGGGTGTACCTATACTCGAAACATAAGATATATATCCATTGCAACAAGGGCTCCCGCCTGATGGCCCTTATGGCAAAAAAGAGGAGGGACCAACTATTCATTAAAGAAATCAGAGACACATCTGGGAAGACATTCACAAACACAAAAGACATAGCTACCCAATTTGAAAAATTCTACTCCGCCCAGTACAACCTAAGGGAGGGGGAGATTGAAGAGGCGGACCACAGAATCGCCCAAATAGACGCTTTCCCAGATTCGCTGAATCTACCTACACTTTCCCAAACACACGTTGAAGCGTTGAAAGTCCCTTTTACAATAACGGAGCTACAAAAGGCATTGAAATACTCCCCTCTAAACAAAAGCCCAGATCCCGATGGCCTCCCAGTTAGCTACTATAGAACTTTCTCACAGGTCCTGCTTCCTCATTTGCTGCAAGCCTTTACCTCGACTGCTGACAGTTCTGACTTTCCCTCTCAGTCCCTTATGGCTCACATTATAGTTTTACCTAAAGAGGGTAAAGACCCGGGTCTTTGTGGTAGCTATAGACCCATTTCCCTGCTGAACACTGATATTAAATTATATGCAAAACTGTTAGCAAACAGGCTACAATCCCTCTTACCTCGATTGATTGACCCAGAACAAGTAGGTTTTATTAAAGGGAGGGAAGGGAAGGACAACACCTTGAGGGTCTTACACCTCATCCAGTATGCTAAAACCAAGCAGATTCCCTTGGCCTTACTCTCTACTGACGCAGAGAAGGCTTTTGATAGGATTGATTGGCTGTACATAGAAAGGATGTTAAACAAATTTGGGCTTCCTGTGGATTTTATTAGGGCTATCCTAGCATTGTACAAGAACCCCTCTGCCTCTATCAGAGTAAATGGTTGTATGTCCGCCAACTTCTTGATTTACAATGGGACAAGGCACGGGTGCCCCCTGTCTCCACTGTTGTTTGTTCTTACGATGGAAACCCTAATACAGCACATACGACAGCTGCCTGATGTTAAGGGCATCAAAATAGGAGGTAAAGAGCATTTGACGGCGGCATTTGCGGATGATCTACTCGTCCTCAGGTCTAACCCTGAGGTTTCCTTCCCTGTTCTAACAGACACTTTTGAACGCTTTCATCGCCTCTCTAATTTTAAAATAAATCCTACTAAATGAAACGCTATAAACATCACGTGTCCAGCTAGGGTGGTAGATTGGGCCAAGAATCGCTCACCCTTTACGTGGTCGTCTTCTTCCATTCCTTATCTAGGGATACAGCTGTCCCCTTCCTCTAAAGACTGGTACTCTCTCAATTATGTGCCCCTGCTTAATTCCATTGAAGGTATGATGAAATCCTGGAAAATCCCCTATATATCGTGGCTAGGGAGAGTGAATCTCCTGAAAATGTTGATAGTCCCGAAACTTCTATACATGCTACAAGTCCTACCCATATTCCGACCTCGTTCCTTTTTTCTGAAACTTCGCAGCTTATTCTTGAAGTATGTATGGAATAACGGTCTGTATAGGGTGGCTTATGCCACTTCAACCAAACCAAAGACGAAAGGAGGAGAGGGCTTGTCTGACCTAGAGAAATTATATGCTGCAATTCAGGCCTCGAGGGTCATAGACTGGTACAAACAACCTAGTAGCAAACTGTACGTCCGAGTTGAGGAGGAGGTAGCAGGATTCTCCCTCACACAGGCGTTAATTTGGGTAAAAATGGGCAACCGTATACCTGCTAATGTCTCTACTTTAACTAAAGCACCACTCTTAGCTTGGCATTCCCTCTCAGAAAATGCATATTTTTGGTCCTATCCATCACCTGCCATGAGATTGAGAGACCTATTGGGACTTACCTCCCCTTTTTCAGGGACATGGGCATCTCTACAGCGTTTACTTAATACGCATACTGTGGGTGATGTCCTATCTGACGGCACCTTTCCAGAGCTGTCTGCTCTGCGTACTAGGGCGCATTGCTCTGGATTAGATGTCTTTACTTACTCTCACATGAAGGCTAGCTTTAACACCGTTCCTGAGAAGGGCAACTTTTGTAGAGACTTAACGTGGTATGAAAAATTAGCGGTCCAAAGCTCTCCAGCTCAAAAATTGATTAAAAAAATTATCTTACATAGGGGCATGGGAAAAGGAGTTGGGAATTACACTTACTACAAAAGAAATAAGAAATATTTACTCTAGGTGCTGTGGTCCCTCTAGGTGCATCACCCTTCAGGAAACCTCATACAAGTTGGTGAGCCGTTGGTATAAAACGCCTGTAGCACTTCACGCAATGTACCCCTCAGTTCCACCCAGTGGCGTAGCTATAGGGATCGCAGCGGTCACAGTTGCGACCGGGCCCCTAAGCCAGGGGGGCCGCGAGCCACTTGCAGGGCCGCACCACCAATTAGGCAGGTGCGGCGCGGCCCTGCACATAGTTGCCGGCGGCGGCGGGGCAGAGGGAGATGAGCGCTTCCATTGTGGAAGCTCTCATCTCCATAGTCATCTGTATCGCCGTCCTCAGGACGGCGATACAGATGCCTGTAATGCGGGGCAGGGGAGGGAGAGGCACTAGGCCTGCAGCCTATCAGAGGCCGGCTCAGGCGGCGCGATGACGTCATCGCGCCGCCTGAGCCGTACAGCGCGGGACACAGGCCGGAAGAGGCCTGCATCGCATCGCTGCAAGCTCCATGGAGGTAAGTATAAGTGTTTATTTTTTTTTTATTGTTGTAGTCTTGGACCGGAGGGAGCTCTATTGGGGGCACATGGGGGCATTTTTACTGGCACATGGGGGGGCACTGGGGGCATTTGTACCGGCAAATAGGGGCACTGGGGCAATTTTACTGGCACTGGGGGCATTATTACAGGCACTGGGGGAATTTTTATGTTTACACTATTACGGGGCACTATTTGCTGGGCGCAGTTATTTTAGGACACTGTGTGCCAATAATTATTGAAGGGCACTATCTGTGTGGTACTAGTGGCACAGTACTGGGGGTTATAGGATGATTTGTCCAGAAGACAGGAGGATGATGGAAAAGTAGTAAACTAAGATTTTTTTTTCTGTCTAACTGCAGAGATGAAAAATGGCGTCTGGTCTGAAAGGAGAAGATGAGGAAAGAGAAGATCTACATCAGAGGAGACGTCACTGGATGTAAGAGGTATGGGGCGCTGTATTATACTGGATGTAAGATGTATGGGGCGCTGTATTATACTGGATAAAAGAGGTATGAGGCTACATTCACACGAACATTGTGTTTTGCAGTCTGCAAATTGCGGATCCGCAAAAAAAGGATGATGTTCCGTATGGCATCCTTTTGTTTGCAGATCCACTGTAACAATGCCTATCCTTGTCCGCAAAATGGACATACAGATGCGGACAGCACACACTGTTCATTTAAGTGAATGGGTCCGCATATGAGCCGCAAAATATGCAGATCGGAGGCCGCAAAAACAACTGTCGTGTGAATGTAGCCTTACCCTGTATGTTCTGTAGTGATATACGTAATGTTAGGAGGGAAAAGGTTAGGGTGAGAATTTGGCATGGGGGGGGGGTTCAGTTTTTGACTTGGCCGGCAGAAAAGCTAGGTGCACCAGCACTGGGGGGGGCCCAAGCTGAACTCTTGCACCAGGGCCCATGAGCCTTTAGCTACTCCCCTGGTTCCACCTATATGTTGGAGATGTTTATCTGGTATAGGGTCGGACACTCATATTTGGTGGAATGCAGACTCATTAAAAATTACTGGGAATTAGTAGGCAGAATCATCTCCAAAGTTTGCCCAGGTTCCCCAGTGCTCTCCACCAAGATTCTGTTTCTGAACTTGTTCCCTTGAGTTCCTTCCCATTTTAACTTTTCCTTATGGGTTCAGTTAATCCTGGTTGCTAAGGCAAAGGTGCCTCTATACTGGAAACCGGAGTCTGCCCCGCCAGTTTTGCAGTGGATCCACAAAGTGGGACAGGTGGCAAGGCTGGAGGAACTGAGTTCCCTTTCTCCGAAATCTTATGCGAAGTTTCGAAAAGTCTGGACGCCATGGCTGGATTTCTCTATGCAAGGGGACCTCCAGCCTTTCCTATCTGATGCCTGACAGAGATTTTTTCAAATAAAGTGGTGAACCCCGCGCGTCAGTGGGGACGGAACCGTTTGGTATGAGTGTCATACCAAACGATCCGTCCTCATTGACTTACATGCAGCTGAGGACGGATCCGCAATGCCAGCGGGCATTTGTTCGCACGGGAGACGAGCGATACAGTGCTCGTAACGAGCACGTTCGCTCATCTCTAGTTCCTACTATACTGTAAAAAAGTGAATATAGTGGGAATTTCCCCCAGTAGTGTTAATGTTTTCATTATATATTGTAAATATATTTTTAGTTTTCTGTTCTTTTTCACAATTTATCCCTAATAAATGTAAGAAAAACAAATTCAACAATAAAAATTGCATAAAAACAGCACTATATTGTATGTTAAATGGAAGCTGTCACCATGAAATGCACTACAACTACAGGCACCATGTTATTGCTATTGCAATAAATGCTTTACAATCTAAATAAAATACTACAACTTGGGTGACAGTTCAAGTACAAGAGGAGATTTTCATTAAGAATCCAATCTAGTGACTTAGACTTAACAACAACCTGAAACAACATTGATTATGGGCACTCAATCTTTCAGATTCTGTGGTTACATCACATATATATTACCATATCTTGTACATACACACACATAGGGCCTGATTTATCATATACCAGCATACGCCAGGTCATAAGTTGAGGTTTTGGTAGTCTATGCACCTGAACTGCACCTGGCTGCCATAGATTTCACCGTTCTTCTACTCCAGAAAACAGGCATAAAAGAAAATAAATGTGGTCTCCTCCCTGCCAGGCCCTCTTTTCGGGAAAGTTGTCAAGGCAGCAGAAAGACGCCATACACACTATGGGGGTAATTTATTATACTGAAGTATACCTATATTAGGCATATTCCAAGGTGCAGATTACAGTCTGCAACTTCTCCCTGCTCACGCCAAGTCTAAAGTAATGGGCAGGGAAGGGGTCGGCCGGCCTGTCTAATTTCTCATTATCTATACCTATTTTAGGCATAGAAAATGCTATAAATGTAAGCCAGCAAGGAAGCTTTCTTACATTTAGGCTGTGCGTCTTTATAACTTTGGCAGATCCACCACCAAAAACTAGCGTTTTAAAAATAAAATCTAAAACGCTAGTCTTAATAAATGACTATATATATATATATATATATATATATATATATATATATATATATATCTATATATATATCACTTATGCTATATATTATATTTATTTATACATACACAAACATATACTGTGTATATATGTTACTTTAGAAACTCTATATCTATACTATTGTGCTTTCTATGTATAGCTACACATCTCTGATAATAGCTGATCACAAAGAACAACAGTGATATATATAGACATTTATATATACAATACATTACATATAAAATACATGTTCGTAGTTTTATTCCAGTCGGGACTACGGCCTGCCCCTATTATAAGGGATGGAGCGCAGTTCCGGCTGCACACATGCACTAGCGGCAGCACCGAAACAGCCTGCCAGACTCCCCTGCCACTAGTGTGAAAGTACCCTTAAAAGTAGAGAAATTCAAATTTAGAAATTTGTGAATTTTTCAAAATTTTCGGTGAATTTGAATTTTTTTTAGAAATAAACAAAGGAAATATTGACCCAAATTTACCACTAACATGGAGTAAAATAGGTCACCAGAAAACAGTCTCAGAATCCCTTAAATAAGTAAAACCATTCCAAACTTATTACCACATAAAGTGACACATGTCAGATTTGCAAAAATAGGCCTGGACAGGCTAAGCTAAGAATGAGCCTGGGGTAGAAGGGTTTAAAGGAGTTGTCTACTTATTTTTTTTTGTTCTTTTCATGTTTTTAACTAACCAAATATAAGGGATTTTCAATTTATGTATTTTATTTGCAGTGGCTCCTTTCTCATATTTCACATGACCTGTGATTCGTTCCCTGCTGTGATGACGTCTATGCACAAGCCTGAGGAGCAGGTCTGCCTTTGTGCAGGGAATGTCACTGTGAAGGCTGTGCTGGTTGGAGTGAGAAGCCACACACCTCTGCACTGCCCAATCTGCTGGCTGAGCTTCTGCCCTGTGTCACCCCTCCCACTGGATTCTCAATGAAAGGTTAACTCCTTCTACCATCAACATCCCCAATCAAAAGATACCTCTATGCAATTTATTAGCAAAATAACTTTTTTAATAAATAGTAAAAATATATGAATAGTATATACACATCAATTAGTAGCAATGAATGTTCCAAGAGGGGACATAATGGGCGCCACAGTATCAGGCATATCAAATCCAAATATCAAAAGTAGAATTGAAAATAGACCCAACATAAGTATTAATCATATAACATAGAACTGTAAGATAGGAGCCCAATTAAATACACACAGCATAGTGTTGGAGATAATATCATATTAAAAGTAGAGACCACACACATATATGGATTACCGACCGATATGGTGGTGCCCTTCTCCCAATGCCGTTTCGCCCAAAGGCTTCTTCCAGGGATAATGAGACACTATCACACTCCTACTCTTTTTAAACCTAGCTGAATTGATTAAACACAAAATTCACAGCTGTTACCTGATAACATAGTATTTATGGCATGTTTTTTGGCGGCCCAGTGCTAATTATATTGCCGGATGATGATGGTGGACAGGCCGGAAAGTGAGACAACAAACGTAGGGGCATTCACGCCAGGCAAACCATGGCCCGTCGGGCGCGTCATCACTTCATAGACCTGGCCACACTCCAAGATGGTTGTGTGTTCCATACTGGAACGCACTTCAACACATCCGGCTAAAATAGATGTGCGTACCACAAAGTGGAACATAAATCTTTTTTATAATATTCACATAATGCTAAAAGGTCAAAGATATAACGACACCTTGATGGTGATCCTTGTCACAATGCTCACACAATGCTAAAATAGTAATAGTAATTTTTTGTCTAAAACTTGCTAAGCTAATATATATTGCTGACCATCAAATTTACAGTGCTCTATTATTATTATTTTTTACATAACTCTCACAACCCTTTTAACTTTTTGAGGTAAAAATATTCCTCAAAAAATATAAAAAGCCTAAAAGCATTAAACATTACCCGCCCCTTCCCAGCATAATGGAAATTTCTAAACTATTAAAATATATAAGTATTCAATCAGTAGTCAAGCTTTTTTGGTCACCTTGCCCTTTGAAAAAAAATTTAATAAAAATTGATCAAAAAGTTGCATGTACCTCAAATGATACCATTAAAATCTACAAAACTGTGTAGATGAAAATATAACAAAATTGTGTCTTTCAGAATCTGTCGCTGTAATTGTACTGACCAGCAAAAATGAAGATAAGAGTTCTTTAAGTGATGTGAATCAGTGGAATAGAATACCTCAGGAACTGGTTACAACAGGCAGAGTTGATGTCTTAAATAAAGCTTTGATGATTCGTAGATCGACATAACAGGTTTGGCCATTTTCACTTAGGGGTGTACTCACTTATGTTACCAGCAGTTTAGACATTAATAGCTGTGTGTTGAGTTATTTTGAGGGCACACCAAATTTACACTGTTATACAAGCTGTACGCTGACTATTTTACATTGTATCAAAGTGTCACATCTTTATTGTTGTCCCATGAAAAGGTATAATAGAATATTTACAAAAATGTGAGAGAACTGCAAAAACCTAAACTATATAAACAATTCTAATAGATATGGAAGAGTAATTTAGAACTATTTATATATTAATGTATTAGTGGAATAATTTAGTTTGCATAAAAATACTGTTTTTAACCAGACTTCTCCAATTAGAAACTGGATGAAAATGTTAAATATTATTTTCAGGCTTAAAATGTTCTTATACTCTGGTAACCTTAAATGGTAAAAGAGTTCAGATGTCTCCTTCTGAATGCTGTGTAACATTACAATAAAGAATATATTGTATGTTTTCTGAGTAGCTATTCGTCAGTTCCAATAATTTCACTATCACTGTGCTGCCCTAGAACATACCTCACACTAAGCATTCTAACATGTGCTCTTTCCGGAACAATGCATTAACTTATAGAGAGGTTCTTTCCTTATGACAACTCTAAAAAATACACAAGAAGCAATGTTTAAAAACAAGGGGAAAGGAAGAGGAAATTTGATACTAAAATGAATTGATAATTTATATATATTTTCCTTTAGGGCACCTGAAGGCATGCAGTAATAAGTAGAAATCCAGTCACCCATAATGAAGAGTGGGCACCTCTCCAAGGTGCTACTTCCAAAACAGTGTCTATATCCCAAGTTACAGCAGCTCGTTACTGGCCATAGAGAAAAAGAAGAGATCTACATCTTCAATAAAAGTTTTTAACCCTGTGAGTTTTAACAATACATACTGTATGTTTGTTACATTAAATGTGTGAAATCCAGACATTCTATAGAATGCTTAACATGTTTGAGTCAAAATATGAAATAAGATAATTTCACTCTGGCATTTTATAATTACCTGGCCTTACCTAGGGCTATATAATACAGTGATCCCTCAAGATACAATGGCCTCAGGATACAATATTTCAACAAACAATGGTCTTTTCTGACCCATCGTAAGGTTAAACCAGACTAAACATACAATATCTCAGACTCAGATACAACCAATCAAGGCCACTTCTCTGGTAAAATATCTGTATTAGATGCTAGTTATCAGCTAGTCCTGACTGTTATATGTAAGGACTTGTTTTGTCTCTCTTAGTTATCTGCTTATTTTCCTTAAATCTTAATTTTCTCATATCTTAGATGACATTTTGGGGCTTTGGAACCGATTACCCAAGTTACAATGGTTTCAACATACAATGGTTGTCCTGGAACCAATTAATATTGTAATTTGGGGGACCAGTTTATACTGCATTTTATTGAAGAATTGAAATCTATGAAACCCAAACTAATTAAAATTGAAAGAAAAAAAAAAACACCAGGCACACTGATGTGCAGGATCACTAGGATAGAAGAGAGTGCGTCAGGAGCGCAAAGTCAAGACCATTGGACCATTAAAATGTTATGCTGACCAGTAGTGTTGAGTGAAGCAAATAATTTGAAGTGGAAGTTTAGGAAAACTTTGATTTGCAGTAAATCTGAATTAACTTGTGCTTGTGGCAGCTAATCAGTTTTTCCTAAAATGGCGGCTGCCCCAAAACGCGACGTCAACGAGAATGCAGTGCAGACAGCCAATCCACAGATGGCCATCCCATGTGATGTCACAGCCATATAAAATCCTCATCCTGCACAGTCTCCACAGTTTTCCTGTGAGCTGAGCATAGGGAGAGACCTGACAAGCGCTCATGCTCTAGGGACAGTGTTGCTGAAAACGATTAATAGAAGACTTTTTGGGGTGAAGAGTGCAGGGGAAGTGCAGGGAGACTTATGCTGCATCAGTTTTATTTATTCCTACATTCAAAAGAAAATCAGATGGCAGAAGAAGGGCTCCCATCTGTAGGGCAGGAGAGTGCCGGGGTTTGAGCAGTGGGTATATCGTAGCTGATTAATATTCAGTGTTTACTGTCAAATAACCTGCAGGAGACTGAAGGCCAGAACAGCAATAATTTCCATATTGTCCTCCCACCTAACCAACCAAACTCCATACCAGCAACAGCCCCTGTTTAAAAGGTGACGCTCGGCCATTAACAATGAAGGACTATACAGTGCGTGGCCACACCCTAAGGCAGAGTGGCCCGGGAATACCTGATTAATAGTGATTCATGACAAATTAATTCTTAGCAAATTCTAATTTCTTGGCTAACAAAGTTGCCAAATGAAATTTTCACTCATCTCTGATGGCGAGGAAAGGCTTGAGCCATTAGGGTAGTTACCAGGTGCTTGATTGGCTCAGAGGCTGACTTCTGACCTGATCAGCTCTGGGCAGAGAAGTGGCAGATGAGGTTTAACACTGACAAATGTAGGGTTATGCACATGGGAAGGAATAATGCAAGTCACCAGTACATACTACATGGTAAAGCACTGGGTAACACTGACATGGAAAAGGACCTAGGAATTTTAGTAAACAGAAAACTAAGCTGCAGAAACCAGTGTCAGACAGCTGCTGCCAAGGCCAATAAGATAATGAGTTGCATCAAAAGGAGCATAGATGCCCGTGATGAGAACATAGTCCTGTCACTTTACAAATCCCTAATCAGATCACACATGGAGTACTGTGTACAGTTCTGGGCTCCTGTGAACAAAACGGACATAGCAGAGCTGGAGAGGGTTCAGAGGAGGGCAACTAAAGTAATAACTGGAATGGGTGGACTACAGTACCCAGAAAGATTGTCAAAATTAGGGTTATTCACTTTAGAAAAAAAGACGACTGAGGGGAGATCTAATAACTATGTATAAATACATCAGGGATCAGTACAGAGATCTCTCCCATGATCTATTTATCCCCAGGACTGTGACGAGGGGACATACTCTGCGTCTGGAGGAAAGAAGGTTTGTACACAAATATAGAAAAGGATTCTTTACTGTAAGAGCAGTGAGACTATGGAACTCTGCCTGAGGAGGTGGTGATGGTAAGTTCACTAAAAGAGTTCAAGAGGGACCTAGATGTATTTCTGGAGGGTAACAATATTACAGGCTATAGTTACTAGAGAGGGGTCGTTGATCCAGGGAGTTATTCTGATTGCCTAATTGGAGTCGGGAAGGAGTTTTTTCCCCTAAAGTGGGGAAAATTGGTTTCTACATCACAGGATTTTTTTTGTTTCCCTCTGGATCAACTTGTAGGATAACAGGCCGAACTGGATTGCCAGATGTCTTTTTCCAGTATTATAAACTATGTTACTATGTTACTCCCATTGATCAGATGTTGATTACCTATCAGTAAGAAAAAGGTATAGAACCCCTTTACGTTTACCGAAAGCGGTAGTGAAAAACATGTTACAGCTATGTATCCTACTCCACCTTCCTACAACTCACAACCTTCAACAACATCTAACCACATTGCAGAGCATGATGGGAAGCCACAAGTTCAAGAATCAACTTCAACCACTGTCTCCTCTTCATGCATGGAAGTAGGGATGAGCGAACCGAACCGTAACGAACCAGATTCGTTACGAACTTTCCCAAAAGTTCGGTTCGTCACCGAACCGAATTTTGAGAAAGTTCGTAACGAATCTGGTTAAAATAACGGCAACGCAAAATATACGCATATTTATTGAGAATGTACACTAATGCGTACATATTCAGTTAAGTAGCGTACCTTTGACAACGCTAGACTGTATGTTCGTTACTTGAATAGGAATGTTCGCAGACGCAGTGTATGAGTACGCTAATGCGTACATATTCAGTTAAGTAGCGTACAATTGACAACGCTACACTGTATGTTCGCTACTTGAGTAGGAATGTTCGCAGACGCAGTGTATGAGTACGCTAATGCGTACATATTCAGTTAAGTAGCGTACCTTTGACAACGCTACACTGTATGTTCGTTATTTGTGCGGGAATGTTCGCATTAGCGTACGCATTAGTGTAAATTCTCAAATATGCGTACATTTTGCGTCGCCGTTGTTGAAGTCACTTGGATTTTTTCCACTTTTTTCATTGTAATAGCAACTGCAAGTAAACGAAACTATACCCTATCAGACTCCCATTATTGTAGCAGCAATTATTCAGCCCTTATAGCAAGGTTCGTTTTAGGTTCGGTTCGTACGAATCCGAACTTCACAAAAGTTCGCCGAAGCGAAGCGAAGCGAACTTTTCAAAAGTTCGCTCATCCCTACATGGAAGTATGTAGGAAAGAGAATGGTCCAATATGCTGTGCCAGGGTGTGTTAAAGTATACCCAGAAGGCCAACCTGAGAAAGTCACCAGAATGTATGCTATAAATAGATGAACAAAGCAACAGGTCTCTAGCAGAACATAAATTCTTTGAGATCTGTGATACAAAGAGGCAGGCAATACCATATACCATCAACACCTGTTCTGGTCGAGACTTTTGGCGAAAGGTCCACTGTGTATGATGTTTTGTCAATCAAGGGTAATACTTACATACAAACCCTTACCTACGTTAATTGAATGTGACCAGATGAAAGAGAAGAAATTCCTATTCCAGAAGCTGCACATCATCATCACCACTTAAGGCACCTAGCTAATGAAATTTTCTTATGGACATGAATGACGATAGGTTAATCTTACTTGGGAGAGACATACTGAGGGTCCATTAGTTGTGCCAACAATGCAATGGTCCAGAGGATACCCGATATGCACAGAGACTTGATTTAGGCTGGGTAATTGTGTGAGATATATGCTTAGATAAGTACCACAAACGATTCATACATAACTGTTTTAAAACTTACGTGTTCACAAATGGTTGCATGGCCTACATTAAGTAATGAGCTGATCATTACAAGGTGAAAAAAGGCCCTCTAACCTAATCCAGGTGCCTGATATCATTACTATGCCTTATGATGATAACTTAGGGAGATCAGTATATACTGGTAAACAATCAGCTAGCTCACCTCCATGTGGATACATAGAATGCCAGCAGCTTCAGTCATAGAAAGGTGATTGATGAAAAATTAGTCTAGCACATATGTTGCGACTTTTCAAAATGTTGCAAAGAAGTCACATCTCACACCATCTCCTACCCAGGCATACTTTCTACAACCAATCTAAAACACGGCTTTCTTTGATTTTTTCCCAAATTGCTAGTTTGTAATGTGGCAGTACAGTTATTACAATATCCATGCCTAGGCTGCAGAACACATACAAATCACAGATGTTAATATTTTTATGTCCAAGTGCTACATCTTAGCTGTATACTAAGCCCCTGAATACCGGAGATTTTTTTTTCATTTTTCTTCCTTTTCTTCACAGCCATAACTATTTCATTTTTCTGTTCACATAGCCATATTAGGGCTTGTCTTTTGCAGGACAAGTTGTACTTTCTAATGCCACCATTTAATATGGCATTTAATGTAGTGTGAAGCAGGAAAAAATTAAAAATTGGGTGGAATTGAAGAAAAATTGCTATTCTGCCACAGGTTTTGGGTTTTGTCCCTGCTGTGTTCCCTATGCGGCAAAACTGACCTGTGTCACCCTTTGGGTCAGTATGATTAAAAAGATATCGCATTTTATAGTTTTTTTTGTGTTTTAATACTGAAAAGGATCTACAGTTTGAACAAAAATATATATTTGTTACATCGCCATATTCTGACCCCCATAATTTTGATAGTTATGTCTACCAAACTGTGTGTGTGTGTGGTGTCTCATTTTGTGTGGCATGATCTCTAGTTTTTATTAATACCATCTTGGAGTCTGTGGCTTTTGATCACATTTTACTCAATTATTGAGATAAATGAAGCAGTGAAAAAATAGTGAATTGACCGTTTTGATTTTTTTTCCATTACGCCATTCTTTGTATGGGAAAAATATTTTTTTTCTATTTTAATAATACGGGACGTTTTCGGGCCCCACAGCAAATTATATGACTGGGCCAAGCAACTCCCTTCTCACATGCAACCCTGTTCAGTTTCTCTAAAGAGCTGGCATAGCTGTAGTGTTCAATTTGATGTTGTGGCACAGCTTTCTTGGTTTCCCATTTTTGCAGGAAGAAACTCATCTAAACGTTTGGCCTTGTACTGTGGATCAATGCAACATATCTGTGTAGAAGTGTTGTGGTCTAACTTAGATGCCTTTCATAGGTGCAGAGTAGAAAAGTCTCGCGTCTATATTTACAACACATTTATCAATGTGTCACTTTTAGTAAATCTCACTCAAAACAGGCCACCTGTTCCAAATTAGACCTGTCTCATATCATGTCTTAAATGATAAATGTGTCCCTGATAGGTTAAAATAAGATCTGTTCTATGATTTAACCCTTTTGGGAATGTCCAACATCAGGATCCAATATCCTTCTCTATTTAATAAATATCGTTTGATATCTACTCCTCTGAGAACTTTAACTTTTTTAATGCCTGAAAAAATTACTTGAAACATCACCAGCATATGTCTGTCTAAAATCTTTTGAAACATTGGAGGGCTTTCTTACTTTAACGTTGAATTCCCACCCTCCCCCCATTTAAGTGATCGTTTATCCTGTACTTTACAGTAAATTATCGGGTTGTGCAGCCTACATAAGACAAATTAAATGCACTTTATGTAGTATATCACATAGCTTGTGTGACAGTTAATAAAGTTCTTAATTTTATATGTTGTTCTATCTATTTTGTTTTGTACTGTATGTGTTTGATTTAATGTGCGCGTTTGCACGATGTACTTCCCATATTGTCCAAACATGCCAAAAACCTTGGGCATGGTAACCAAAGTTGGAGCAAGTATAGAACCCAAGATAGGCCATTTACAAGTAGAAAACATACACCCATCCTGTAATATATGTGCCAGCACAGGGGTCAACCTGTGGCACTCCAGCTACCCTGGAACTACAACAACCAACATGCACACTTATCTGTTTTTGTAGCCCTAATAGCAGTGAAAGGAGGGTTCTAGGAGTTGTAGTTTCAGAACAGCTGGAGTGCCAGAGGTTGCTGATCCCTGTGCTAGTACTTCATCTTCCACAAGAATGCATATCTATGTACCATATGATATCATGGAAATATAGTGGTGTGCATTTTTGCCTAACTTGATCATACCTCTATACAAGTCATCAATGTAAAAAGAATACAAAACTGCAAGACAGAAATGCCTAATCACAAGGTTAGTCACATATGTCACCCACCACAACAGTAACACATGACAAGCTCAAAATACTAACGCAGCAGCAATTATTACCAGCACAAAATACCTCCCATCACCATTGCCCCTTGAACATCCCTTCCCTACTGGCAGCAGCATTGACCCCAGCCATGCCCTTTCTGATGCAGCAATTTTTTCCATTCAAATAGCCATATGATTGCATGTCTTTTTAGGAAAATGTTGTACTTCCTAATGGCACTAATTACTATTGCATACAATGTAGTAGAAAGCTGTAAAAAAATTCCAAGTGGGGTGGAACTGGAAAAAAAATTGTCATAGTTTTATAAGATTTGTTGTTACTGTGTTATGTATGTGGTAAGAGTCATATCTTCATTCTGCAGGTCAGTATGATTACAGCTATACCAAATTGTTATTGTTGTTCTTGTGTTTTAATGCTTTTAAAAAATAAAAACTTTGAAAAAAAATATTTCTGTGAATTACCATATTCTGACCCTCATAACTTTTTCATATTTACAGCTACAGAGCTAAATAAAGGACTCTTTTTAGCAAGGCAATCTTTACTTTTCAATGATACCATTTGGGAATGTGAATGACTTTTTGATCACTTTTTTGGGAGGTGAAGTGACCAAACAAACAGTAAATCAGCCATATATTTTTTTCCCATTATGGCATTCACCATACAGGATAAACACTTTTATATTTTAATAGTTCGGGCATTTTGGGACATACTAATTATCCTCATTTTTATATTGTTTATTTTTATTTGTAAATTGGGGAAATTGGTGATTTGAATTGTTATACCTTTTTGGCTTTTTATATATTTTTTAAAATGTATTACTTTTATTTTACATTTCTTTTTAGTCTCCCTAAGGTACTTTAAGATGCAATTCTTCTTATCAAGCCATTCCACAGGCAGAGTTCGATATGAACTTACCTATGACAGGCCTCAGAGCCTTCAGAAGCCTCAAGGCTGCCATAGCAACCAAACAGCTCCTGTGATCTCATAGCAGGAAACGTTCAGTAATAACAGGTCAGGTGCTCTGGTCGCAATTGACCACGGCATCTGAGTTGTTAAGAGTTTGTGATCACCATTATCAACAATCATATACTCTGCCACTGAGGGTCTGCAGTGTAAAACTGCTGGAACATGGTGGCTATGGCACCCCCTCAGCTTCTAAGCAGGCGCCATCTTTAAAGATCAGACATCTGCTGTACATGTATGGCAGATGTCGAAAAGGGAAGGTTAAATTTCTCTCCTCTCTTCCAGAGTGACAGTATAGGAGCAGTGAGGCTGGATAGAGATGCTTGCCCTGCAGTTCCCCTCCATACTCTCATGGAGTGAAGGACCTGTGATGGGTCAGGTCCTGCACCCTTCTAACCTTGGAAGTATAACCTTATCAGTGCTGTTCCTTGTTGCGCGTAGAATACATGATTCTGAGAGAATCTAGCCCCGCCCCAAAATTATTCTAAGAACTAATGTTCTCCCAAAAAACCCTCACTCAAACCTATGCCTAATCCTAACCCACACAAGAGATCACACAGAAAATGTAGAAAACGTCCCAAAGCCCCCCAAAAACGGAATACTTAACTAAAAGTTACTTTTCACCACCACCTAACTCAGACTCACATGACCTCATCTTGTGAAATAAACCTCTCAGAAGCCCATACATTCTAGACCAGGCACTTGGAACTGTTCCTAGTGCACCCGAAAAATCTATATCAGGCCTATATCTGAGGTTGTCCTGCTGTTAGCTAGAGATGAGTGAATCTATTCCTCGATTCGTTGATTCGTATCGAATCTTGGAAATTTTCAGCTGCAAAGCGAATCCGAATATTAGGTGATTCGCTCCATTAAGATTCGAAAGTGTTCCTAAAGCTTTCTACGCATTCGCTACGTACTTGTCCGATAAATTGTACGCTAATGCTACGTATTAGTTACTCTATACGCTGTTGCGTACGAATACAAGTAATTAGCGAATTTTTACTGTTAGTTCGTTATTCGTGCGTAAAAACCCGGGAAAAAAGTGGTCACCTGACCTAGTGGGCAGGGCTTGCTCTGATTGGCTCAGGCTTGGTAAGCCAGTGACGCATCACTTCTGTTGCGACTGCTGAGACGAGCAGAAGCACTGTGTGTGAAGTTCTCGAGACACTGAGACCTGTTGTTGTTGAAATTGGGGTGTAATTGTTCAGGGAATCCAAATTACACATCAGAGATACTGCAGGGCAAGTGCAGGGCCAGTGCAGGGCTAGTAATTAATCAGGCAGATAGAGAAAGATAGGGAGAGAGACAGGGACAAAGACCAGCTGTAGAGCCACAGAGTCAAGTGAAAAATGTCTGGAATGGATAAGCAAAAGAGGTCCAGTTCCAGCCAGAGCTCAAGCTCTAAAAAAAGGGAGAAGGTGGCACAGGGCAGCAGTGCTAAAGGACCTGTAGCCGGAGCTTCTACTTCTGTAATTCGTAATAGTTGGCCGGTGTTCCACCAGGCTAACCCACCAAGGCGCAAAATTGTAGTGGAGGAGAAAGTGAATGAGGTAGTGGAGTGGATGTCATCTGCTGATACAGTATCCATATGTAGCCAGGGGTCAGACTCGTCCTGCTCCACCATTCCGCTCCAGCAAAGCCCATCATTTTGTGCCACCTCTTGGGCTTCAGTGCTCCCTCCTAGTGGTGTCCCTTCTGCAATTTATAAAATAAAAGGCCACCGAACCCAACCGCATAATCAGGCGGTTATAGAGGACAGCCTCGCTGAGGATTTCTTAGAGGGCATTCAGAGTTTGGACTGCCCGGAATTGGAGGTTGGTGGGGAACAGCCTAATTTGCAGTCAGAAAAAATTGGTGGGGAGGAGTCTGATGATGAATCTGATGTGTTAGACCGGAGGACCTGGGAGGCGGATCGGGCTGGTGAGGAGGGTTTGATCTCCGAGGAGGAGGGTGGTAGTAGTAGTGGCAGCAACAGAAGGCAGATGTGAGTTAGGCCCAGGGCTAGTCCTTCCTTGGGAACTAGCGAGACCCCAAGTATAGTGGAGCCGGCACCAGGGTGTAAGCGTGCAAGGGCTACAAGCTTGGCCAGCTGTGGAGGGCGCACGTCGGGTGTGTGGAAGTATTACACCACTCTGCCGGGGGACAGCAGTATGGCCACATGTAATTTGTGTAAACAGAATTTGAGCCGTGGGAAAGCAACAAATGTTGGGACCACTGCTCTGTGGAACCATCTGAAGCGGCGTCAATTTAGAGCAGCCCATTAATACTGAAGAGCTGGTTACTTCTCCCGGGGTCCCTTCTTTCAGGCAGGCCACATCCAGGGCCGTAGCTCAGCCCACATCCAGGGGTGTAACTAGTACATACACCTCATCGCCCACTGCGTGCATGTCTCCACTTCCTCTTATTTGGCAGCTGTCCATTGCTGAGTGCATGCCCAGGAAGCAGTTTTACGCCACAAGTAATCCGACAGCGCGCAAACTGAATGGTCACCTGACAAAGTTACTGGCTTTGCAGTCTCTGCTGTACCAGCTGGTTGACTGCCCAGCTTTTAGGGAGCTAATGGCTTGCGCTCAGCCACGCTGGCAGGTCCCTAGCCGGCATTTCTTCTCCAAAAAAGCTATCCCCGCCCTTTACTCCCACGTGGCTGACAATATTGGACGCTCCCTGCAGCTGTCTCTCTGCAGCACCGTGCACATCACGGTGGACACCTGGAGCAGTGTTTACGACCAGGGGCAATACATGTCCTTTACTGCCCACTGGCTGAATGTATTTAGTGGCAACGAGTCAGGAACCCCCCAGCAACCGGGCCAATTGCTGTCGGCACCTCCACGTGCTTTCCAGCCAGGATTGCAGTAGACCACCCAACAACTATCTGCTTCCACTTCCACCAGCTGTCCGCCTGCTGGAGTGTCAGGGCAGAGAGTTAACCCCCCTCCTTCATATCATATGTGCCAGGTGCAACGCTGCCATGCAGTGTTAGACTTAGTTTGTCTTGGCAGTAGCAGCCACACAGGCCAGCGCTTGCTGCATTACATGAAGCAGCAAATAGCGCACTGGCTGTCTCCATGCCAGCTTGAAGTGGGCAAGGTAGTGAGTGACAATGGGACAAATATAGTGGCAGTGCTAAACCTGGGTCAATTCACGCATGCTCCCTGTATGGCACATGTCCTAAATCTAGTGGTGCAGAGATTTCTCAAAACATTCACTGGCCTGCGCACAGTGCTGGCAAAGTCGCGGAAGCTTTGCACTCATTTCAACCATTCATATGTATCTTGCCACGCTCTGCAGGAATTGCAGCGACAAAACAGTCTTCCGCCACACCGCTTAATAGGTGACATGCCGACCCGGTGGAATTCCACTCTTCATATGTTGCAGCGGCTCCTTGAGCAGCGTAGAGCAGTGGGCGATTTTGACAGCTGCGGTGTGAACGACGTAATTTTACTAATATTTGTGCTGGAAAAGACACTCACGCTCCTGGCTATCTGTCTGCACGCCATGCTGTCACTGTAGGGGAGCCCCAATGCCAAAGTTCCCTTGCGGAGCAGGATGAGGATTTTAATGAGGATGACGATGTTGACCAGGAGGAGGAGACACAGCTGGAGGGTCTGGAGGCTGACGATGATGAGACTTTCAGGGACACTGAAGCGTCCATGAGAGAGGCTGAGAACTGGCTCCTCGGGCACGCTGGCTAGGATGGCAATCTGTATACTCACATGCTTACGGAGTGACAGGCGTATCCTAAAAATAAGGCAGACAGACGAATACTGGCTGGCGATGCTTCTGGACCCATGGTATCAATCAAACATGGGGGATTGTTTTCCTCCACCGGAAAGGGAGGAGAAATTAGCATCATTGCGGGAGAAGCTACCGTATGTAGTAACCTGGCCACATGTTTCAGCCAGCCCCAACCTGCTGCCAGCATGTCTGAGAAGGAGGTCCGGCCGAGTCATCCACCTCCTGCCACAACCAGCAGCAGCCAGTTAAGCCTAATTAGTATGATGTAGCAATTTTTCTCTGCCTCCCAACAGCTGCAGCCAAGTGAGAAGGCCCAGATCACCCGCCTCAATGAGCAGGTTCAGGCGTACCTGCAGTCTGGCTCACAAAGCCTCTTCTCAGACCCCCTGGACTTCTGGGCAGGCAGATTACAACAGTGGCCGGAACTGTCCCACTATGCACTAGGGCAGGGCTGGCCAACCTGTGGCTCTCCAGCTGTTGTAAAACTACAACTCCCATCATGCCCTGCTGTAGGCTGATAGCTTTAGGCAGACTGAGCATGCTGGGAGTTGTAGTTTTGCAACAGCTGGAGAGCCACAGGTTGGCCTTCACTGCACTAGGGCTTCTTTCCTGCCCAGCCTCAAGAGGGTTGTTAGTGCCCCTGGGGGGGGGGGGGGGTGACACCCAAAAGCACAAAACTGTCACCTGGCAGTGTTAAAAAAAACACCTTTATAAAAATGAATAAAGGCTGGATTACATCCGAATTTCATACTCCTCTTGCTGAGGCTGGTGATTAGATCAGGCCTTGCAGGGCAGAATAGTCTGAGTGTCTTCCCACTGTTGCTGTTAGCCGGCCCATAACGTTACTGCCAAACGTCTTGTGTCATGTCATGGGCTGTGTGAACCCGAAGTCTCCAAACCAAAACCCTTTTAAAAACCAAACACTGTTGTCTACCTCCGCCTCCGTTTTCTACGCCTAGCAGGAGAGTAGCTGTTGTTACCATTACTAATAGTTCTATTTAGTATTCTTAAATTTGTTTTGGAGCCTCAGCCTTTACTCCCTCCCCTCCCAAAAAAAAAAATAAAAAAAAATAATAATAAAAAAATAACATTTTTACACTGTTGTTACCTCCGCCTCCCGTTACAAGTTATACTCCACCGCAGTTTGTTGTATTTATTTTGCCAATCACTCTCTATATACTGCTAATATACCCCGTCCCCTACTACTACTGGCCGGGGCAGCCATGAAAAGCTCATATATAATTTTCACTGCCTATGTTACAAGGCAGAATGTACAGGCTTGTTGTCCAAACAAGCCAAGCCTTTTACTTTTACTGTAAATTGTAATCAGTGAATCGGAGTGTGCGTAATTTATTAATACTTCGTCCGGCAGACACCGCTGTGTTCATTAGTACGGAAAATCGCCGTGGGACAATTTTTTCAGTCTTTGGCCTAAACTTACATCCCTGTCTTCTTCACACTATGTCAGGAAGGTGTTAAAGGGTTAACAAAACACTCAAAACACAGGTTTTACTAGAATCTTTTAGTAATAAATAAATAAACTTTTTACAAATAATAAATAATATAATAAACAAACAAAAGTTACGCTGGCCTTAGCTGACGTCTGGCCATCATCTCCTGCAGCTCTTGGTACTCCAGCTACAGGCCGCGAATAAGCCGGGAGGCAGCATGGAGCCTGGTCCCAAAGCAGCGTAAGGCTGCCTCCACTTCAAAGTTAGTGGGGATATCTGTAGGGGTGGAAACAGTAATATAATTTGTATGATCAAGTAAAACCAGAACCTGGATCAGAATACTTTAGCAATTGCATGTCATTATATATTTGGTATATGTAGTGGAACGAGTTATTCAGTGACATGTATCTGTATTGAGCCTTTTTTTTTTCCTTTGAACTGCTCACTGAGAAGGCCACACATGGTCTGTTTGGGGTTTGTTTGTACTTACTGGACACCCATACTGCGTGGTCATACCATGGTCCAGGGGGAAACTCCTCCCTGACGGTTGGAGCTACAAAAGATAAAACATAAATTTAGCTTATTTTGATGACAGAAGGTCCACCCATTACACTTTTTATTTTACCTACCTTCTACCTCTGGAAATTGGGCTGGTGGTGTTGGAGGGGCAGGTGGGGTCTTCTCTCGCTGGGGTGGAGGAGGGTGAGAGGGGCTCCTCTGTGGTGCAGCAGCTGTCAAAAATCATTAAATAATGGCATTACATTCAACTCTAATGAACAGTTGTAACTTCTGATGTTCATACATGGGAATAGTTTTGGGATGGATTATCCCATTCCTAACCACTAGTGCTCTTATATCACTGCAGCTGCACTCGCACGTAGCTTGGATTTAAAATAAATTAAATATGTTTACACTTACTAGAAGCTGAAGGTACCGACGGTGACAGTGACCGTGGTGACGCAGTCGTTCATGGTGCTCTGCAACATAAATTCGTACACAATTGTTATATGATGACTCTTTTTAATACTAACACTATACTACTATGAAGATATTATGGGTGAGAGGGGGGTCATATCATATCCATTTTTTCTTCTAAATAGGTATTTATTAGATATCGTTATCGTGGCAATAAATTTCGTAATATCGTTAACACGGTGCGGTAGGAATACTTTTGATATCGCCCACTGACATTAGCTGCAGCATGAGCATGTCTTTGAGTCTGTGTGTAGCAGAAGGAAGCGCTAACTATGAAGGGGCATATATCTAAGGGTACTTTCTTTTACACTAGTGCATTTGCCTGACACAAACGGGAGAGCGGCCAGCACCATTAACAATAATGGGGGGCGGCGCTGACCTGGCCGCTATTCGGCAAGAACGCCTGGAATTAGCAGGACAAATACTGCAGAACAGCCTGCACGATCACCACCACATATGTGAAAGTAGCCTAAGGGCTCATGCACACGACAGTGAAAAATGGCCGTGTGACGGCCGTCTAAGTAGCGGCCGTCACACGGCCATTTTTAGCGACAATGAAAGCCTATGGGGCTATTCACATGGCCGTTCTTTTAACGGCCAGTGAATAACATCCGTCCAAAAATAGGACATGTCCTATTTCTGGGCCGCTTCCACGGGCCGAATGACCCATTGAAATCAATGGGGCCGTTTGTAACGGCCGATTGACGGGAGTGCTCTCGTCTAATGGCCGTTAAAAACGGGTACACTATGGCCACTCACCCCACCCACTTGCACGCGCTGCACAGTCTCTTGTTTCTTCATTGAGCAGGCCCTGCCGATGGACCTGCGTTATGCGCGGTGATGCCACCACGTGGGAGCGCGCAGTGATGTCATTGTGCACTTTGACAGGTCCTGTTCAGTGAACAGAAAAGAGACTGCTGCAGTGCGAGCAATTGGATAAGGTGAGGGTTTTTTTTTGTTTTTTTTAAATCATCAAAAAGCAGCTGTGGGGGCATTTATTTAAACCATGGGGGAAATTATTTAAGATGGGGGCCTACATGGGGGACATTATTTTAGCTGGGGCACTATAAAAAATTATTTACACTGTGGGGGACATTATTTTAGTTAGGGGCACTATGGAGGACATTATGGGCATCATGGGGTCATGATTATAGTTGGGGGCAAGAAATAACTGCCAATCCAATTCATCAATTTTTCATGTCCGTTTTTAACGGACGTGAAAAACTGATGCAGAATGGATGCAAAACGGACATTAAAAATGGACACACATCCAGAAAATGGATGCACACACTGATGCAAAATGGCCAAGAAAAACTGACAGTGTGTCCGTTTTTACCCGCCTTTTTTGTTTTGTGTGCCTAAGGCTACATGCACACAAGACAAAAAATGTCCCCCATGTAGGCCCCCTGGTAAAATAATGTCCCCCATGTAGACCCCCTGGTAAAATAATGCCCCCAATTAGGGCCCCTGGTAAAATAATGTCCCCTATGTATGCCCCCTGGTAAAATAATGTCCCCCATGTAGGCCCCCTGGTAAAATAATGTCCCCCATGTAGGCCCCCTGGTAAAATAATGTCCCCCATGTAGGTCACCTGGTAAAATAATGTCCCCCATGTAGGCCCCCATCTTAAATAATTTCCCCCATGGTTTAAATAAATGCCCCCACGGCTGCTTTTTGAGTTTTTTTTTTAAGCAAAAAAAACCCCTCACCTTATCCAATTGCTCGCGCTGCAGTAGTCTCTTTTCTCTTCCACGCACAGGACCTGCCGAAGGACCTGCGATGTGCGCGATGACATCACTGCGCGCGCCAACGCAGGTCCATCGGCAGGGTCTGCTCAATGAAGAAACCAGAGACTGCGCAACGCAAGCAAGTGGGTAGGGTGAGTGGCCTTAGTGTACCCGTTTTTAACGGCCGTTAGACGGGAGCACTCCTGTCAATTGGCCGTTAAAAACGGCCCCATTCATTTCAATGAAACGGCCCAGAAATACGACATGTCCTATTTCTGGATGGACGCTATTCACTGGCCGTTAAAAAAACGGCCATGTGAATAGCCCCATAGGCTTTCATTGGTGCTAAAAATGGCCGTGCTAAAAATGGCCGTGTGACAGCCGCTACTTAGACGGCCGTCACACGGCCATTTTTCACTGTCGTGTGCATGAGCCCTTAGGCAAATTACTGTGAAGGGGCATGTATCTGAGAATACCTTCACTTGTTTGGGTGGAGTTAGAGGCGTGGCCTAGCATGAAAGAAAATTACTGCAGCGCATTACGCACGCCCACATTGTCCTTCTATACTTTTTTGATTATTGGCAGTGACTGCAGGTATATATACAATACAGTACACTAATTTTTTAACTTTTCAAATATTTTGTTACTCACCCTGCCATATCTCTGCGCGGATCTCATTAAGCCGCTCTGGGCATTTAAACTTCAGATCGGACCATTTTCGCTGGATCTGGCCTGGGGTCCGCACAGTGTCGAAACGATGGCGCAAGCCTTGGATCACCTGCTGGATCACCTCCTTTTTATGCTGGTTCGGGTGGCGGTGTGTGCCATCGTAATCCGGCCGGTCCATCATCGATCATGTATTTCAGCTCTGCAGTGCTAAATGATGAGGATCGCCTGGATGCCATTTTCAAAAATTCGTTCTGCCTCTGAGGAGTGCACGCCATGGCCTCACGCCGTGCGTGCCTGAGTATTACTTAATCGCTAGACAATAGTGCGTTGAGGATTCGTATGCAATTTGTATGCTCATATGTACGTGTTCAAAGAATTTGCGTACCTTTTAAAACTGAACATTCGTTATTATACGCCACATAATAACGTATATTTTGTACGCAAATTTAACGAATATATTTGTCGAATATATGAATCTTATGAAAAGTTCGACGAATGTTCGGCGAATAAAATTTTGAATGATTCGCTCATCTCTACTGTTAGCTGTAGAAAAGTAATTTACTGTCTAGTCAGAAGGAACCTTCTAAGAACTTTCAGTCAACTTAGATGTTCATCTTTGAATATGTACCCTGAACCTTGACTACTGGACAATGATGAGCCTAGTGCGGTTTCTCCAATATTAACCCTTTCAGTACCGGAGGTTTTTTCGGTTTTGCGGTTTCATCTTTCTTCCCTATTTTCTGTAAGCTCTAACTTTTTTATATTTTTGTTCACATAGCTGTATAGGGGCTTATTTTTTGCGGCACAAGTTTTACTTTGTAATGCCACCATTAATTACGGCATAAAATGTAGTGGGAAGCAGTAAAAAAATTCCAAATGGGGGGAATTGGAAAAATAAAACGCAATTCCTTCACCGTTTTACGGGTTTTGTTCCCACAGCGTTCTGTTTGCGGCAAAACTGACCCATGCCCTTCGTTCTCTACCGCATATGTGTAGGTTTGTTATGTTTAAATAGTGTAAAAATAAATTTAAACTTACATTTTTTTTCTTACATCGTCATATTCTGACCCCCATAATTTTTTTGTTACATCCACTGAGCTGTGTAGGTGCTCATTTTTTGTGGGACAATCCATAGTTTTTATTGATACCATTTTGGAGTGTGCGTGACTTTTTGATCACATTTTATTACATTTTTTTGGGTAAGAGAAGTAGTGAAAAAATGGCAAATCGGCCATTTTGACCCTTTTTTCCGTTACGCAATTTGCCATATTAGATTTTTTTTTTATATTTTAAAAGTACGGGCATTTTTGGTTGCAGTGATACCCATGATGTTTATATTTATTGTTATTTAGGTATTTATTTTTTAATTATACGGGAAGGGGGGCGATTTAAACTTTTTTATATTTTTTGTTATATATTTTTTAACTTTTTTTATTTTTTGTGATTATTTTAAGGCTCATTTATAAGCATATAGACAATGTTTTTTAATTTTCAATTTTGATCAATCAGGGATTTTTAAAACTCCATTTTAAGTCCCTTCTGCTCATTTCTTATCATGGCCTGTCATCTGGTGGCCAAAATAAGAATTTCAGATTGAAAGCTATAAACCTCATCAGCAAGGTTTACAGCTTTCAGATTGAGTGCAGACACCCCAATTGACCACACGGGGCATCTGCACAACACCTGGAAGCGCGTGCTTCTGGGTTTAGCGCAATTAGATGCCGTGATCTCGCTTGGTCATGGCATCTAATGCCTTTATTTACCGCAATTGGCATTATTGCCGGTTGCGGTAAGTAGCGGCAGGTCTCTGCTGTTTAAAACAGCAGAGACTTGCCAGCCATGACTAGCTGATAGCGAAAGGGTTAACATATGTTATCCATTTGATTATGTTAAGAACAGTCGAACATCAGACAGATATTACTCCTTTATGCCAGTTCATATAGTGAAGTCCAAGGGTTTCCGATCGGGAGGTACTAGCTCTCATTTAGAATTCATTATTGTATTCTGTGTTATATATTATCCATTATACTTTGTATACTTTGCTTGAGCTGGAGAGAGGATTTTCCATTGACCTCTATCATCTTTTCTCAAGAAACAGTCAATAAATTACCTAAAGGCATATGCTTTGCATCTCCTTCACAGGAATTCTACATGCAACTGTTGTCACTAGGGGAATGATTATAGTGAGTTCACTATCTTCCATTGCCACTCATACTCATTATCTCTCTCTCTCTCTCTCTCTCTATATATATATATATATATATATATATATATATATATATACACACACACATACACACACACACACCAAGAGAGCAGCACTTAGATTGTAGTTATAGGGTGTCAGAGACCAACACTATAATCCAGGGTCCACGAAACATAACTAGGACTAAATCACTTTGTTTCAAGAGAATCCAGTTCAGTGCAGTGTTTCTGCTCTTTCACAGACTTGAAAAGTGCTCTGTGATAGAACAAAAATACTGCACTGACATAAACCACATCTCTCTCACTGCATGCATATATTTAAATGTATGTGGGAGCCATAGACCACTCACAATAGTAGAAGACACAGAACCCCAAAACAACGTCAATCATAATGTCCCAGAACAAGGGTATCCATAAACCCCAAATAACAGTGACAGGCATAAGCCATCCTCACCCATAATAGTGGCAGCTATACTGTCAATTGCTCCCATAACAATGACAAGTATAGACCACACCTCCAAAACTGTGACTGCCATATGTCTACACATAACAAAGTAAGCAATAAACCACAACCGTAACAGCCTTAGTACCTGACTAAAACAGAGGTAGTCACTGCTCTCTGCCCTCATAAGAGTGACTTCCACTTCATTTCCTACTGCCACAGGACCCCAATACAGAGAGAGTGAGAGGATTGCTTTTACATAGTAGTAGCAAGGTCTTCATGGAAAACCCTCACCTTTTTAGATCTTGGAAGCAGGATCAATAGCAAAAGCTAGGTCTATCTGGGTGCTATTGCTGACAGTAAAGGTGAATCCTACAACTCTCTAGGTCCTTGATATCTAATGAGAAGAGAAGCCTTACTGGTAGAAGCAGTGGGAGACAACACAAGCGAAACAATTAGAGAAGAGGAGGAAGCTGAAAACATTGCATGGATATTCACAGCAAACAGAAGAGGCTGTCAAACAGAAAGATACCTACGTTTGCCTGTTATTCTCCCCCCCAGCATATTCTGTTCCGTCTACTGATCAGCTGTGCTGAGCTGGCATAGCCTCTCCCCATTCAGGGAGAGAGGGATGCACCCAGGGGCGTAGCTATAGGGGAAGCAGGGGAAGCGACTGCTTTGGGGCCCAGACCCACAAGGGGCCCCCCTAAGCAGGAAGACTAAAAGATTTTATTGTCAGGGGCCCCTCAACAGTATTATACAATGACATTATATACAGTGACACTGTAAGAGTTTGAGTTAAATCTTGATTAGCCACAGGAGTGGGGGTTGCACGTGAGTTGGGGGTTGCAAAGAAGTTGCCGGGGGCCCATTCAAAAATTTGCTGTGGGGCCCAGTCAGTTGTAGTTACGCCATTGGATGCACCTGTGGTTTCACTAGAAACCACAACGGTATAGCCACACACTTTGACAACTTCCTTCCTTTAATCCCTTCCCGTTATTTTCCATACATGTTTTACACAGCTGCTCACAGACCTTTAACCACTCGAATGTCACGGTCAACTGCAACAACATCATCTGAGGCATCATTTACCAGAAGTGGGCTGTTCCCGGTAACCAGACAGCCCCCCCTCCTCATTCGAGGTGAGAATATGACAGCCATTTGCTTGGCAGCAGAAGCCTTGTGAAGGCCCCCAGGACTACCATAGTTCCTAGGCATGGTTCAATAGAAATACAGCAATGGTTGAAGTGATTTGATGATTGCATATTCAAGTTCCCTGCTGGTAGGGGGGAAGGGAGGGGGCTACAACTAAACTTGAAAATGTAAGAAAAAAAACCTTTAAAAAAAAACAAGCAAAAAAATAAAAATAAAAAAATTCAAATCACACCCTTTCCCCAATTTGCATATAAAATAAATAATAAAAATGTATTGGTGGTGGCCACATACAAAAATACACAAATTATTATAATACAATGGTATTTATCTTGTATGGCAAATGCTGTAATGGAAAAAAGTCAAAATGGCTTAACCTCCTATTTTTTGGTTGCCTTTCCTCCCTCCCCCACCAAAACAGAATAAAAAGTGATTTAAAAAATCATATATACTCCACAATGGTATCGCTAAAAACTTCAGATTGCCCTGCAAAAAATGAGCCTTTACACAGCTTTGTAGACATATATATATATATAGTTATGGGTGTCAGAATATGAATATTGAATATTTTTTAAGTATTAAAACATAACCAAAATCATATAAATTTGGTATCTCTAATCATACCGACCTGCAAAATAAAAGTAATGTGTAATTTTTACTACATATTTAAAGGGCATCAGATCTGTACCTATGAAACAGTCTGATCTGTTACATGTGTTTGACAGCTGAAGACATCTGTGTTGGTCCCATGTTCATATGTGCCCACATTGCTGAGAAATAATGATGTTTAATGCAGATGAGCCCATAGGAGGGTTGCCTTTACACCTAGAGGCAATGCTTTCTCTGCAACTGTTGTCCTCTTTCCATTTTGATTGACAGGACCAAGTAGTGAAGACATCATAAGGTCTGTCTGGTCCTGTCAATGGAAGTGCAGAGGATGTGGCAGTTGCAGAGAGAGATGAATCTCTAGGAGCAACAGCAATGCTCCCATTGCTCCAAGAAGCTCAGTTGCAAATATTAAAACATTATTTTTCTTTGTAGTGCCAGCACACATAAACATGGGACAACCATAGAAGACTTTGGCTGCCAAGCACACCTGCAGCTGGTCAGCCAGTTTAATACTGTAGGTACAAATCTACTGACAGATGCCCTTTAATGCTGATAAACCGCTAAAACCATGGTACAATTGCATTTTTTTAATTCACCAATTTAATATGTTTTTCCCAGCTTCCCAGTACATTGTATGGAACAAAGTACAACTTATTTTGCAAAAAACAAGCACTCATACAGTTATGTGAATGGAAAAATAAAAACGTTTTTTTCCTAAACGTTTCATGATCCAGAGTTTACTTACTTAAAGGGGTTGTCCGGGTTCAGAGCTGAACCCGGACATACCTTTCAATTCACCCAGGCAGCCCGCCTGAACAGGGCATCGGAGCATCCTATGCTCCGATGCCCTCCTTTGCCCTGCGCTAATTAGTGCAGGGCAAAGGAATTTAGCCCGGTTCCGGTGACGTACCGGGCTCTGCCAGGCGGAGGCTTCTGCCCGGCAGTGAGCCCGGTGACGTCATCGGCGCTGATGGGCGGGCTTTAGCGCTGCCCTAGCCATTCAAACGGCTAGGGCAGCGCTAAAGCCGGCCCATTACGGCCGGTGACGTCACCGAACTCACTGCCGGGCGGAAGCCTCCGCCCGGCAGTGAATGTTTATAAACAAAAGAGCCCTTGCCCTGCGCGATCCAGCGCAGGGCAAGGGAGGGCATTGGAGCATGAGATGCTCCAATGCCCTGTTCAGGAGGGCTGCGGGAGTCAAAACCTGGGTATGTCCGGGTTCAGCTCTGAACCCGGACAACCCCTTTAAAAAATATATAGAAAATACAAAACAATCCACTAAACACTTCAAAATGTGATGTGAACAGAATCTTAGCTTCTACGATATTTTTTCACTAATATTTACATTATATATTATAAAAATATAGGACTGAAACCTTAGTGACCAGCCTGTTTTGGGTGCTAATGACCAAGCGATTGTTTTACATTTTTCATTGTCACCATGACTTTTTTTTTAATTTTCCTGTCAATGTAGCAGTATAAGAGCTTTTTTTATAGTTTAGAGTTTTTATAGTTTTTAACTATGTCATTTAGGGGTACATGAAATTTACTGATTAACTTTTATTAACTGTTTCTGGGAGGGTGATGGGGAAAACAGCAATACTGTTACTTAGATTTTATGTTATAAATTTTGCAGCGTTAATTTTTCAGCATAAATAACATTACTTTGTTTTCTGGGTCAGTACGATTAAAACAATTCCAAATATAAATAAATATATATATTTTTTTTTTACCTTTTACTACTTTAGCACAATAACCCCCCCATCCCCCGTTTTCTTTAAAAAAAAAAATGTTTTTGCATTGCTGCATCCTAAGACCCATAACGTTTTAATTTTTTTTCTAAAGAGCTGTTTGTGGGCTTGATTTTTCCAGGACGACTTGTAGTTTTCATTGGTATCATTTTGGTGGCGATGATAATTGTGTAGTGCGTGTATGCAGTGATACAAAATATGTGGAGATTTAATGTTTGCATTTTTTCCATTGCAAAGCATTTTACCAAAGGACAAAAGGTGTATCTTTTTACTTTGAATATTTTTTAGTAAAACTTTTTTTTTAGCCATTTAATAGACAATCTTTTGATTGCTTCTAAAATACACTGTACCGTTCATGCAGTACAATGTATTATACTGTCAGTGCTATACTGACATTCACCAGCAGGCTGCACCAGAGCGATGTGGTATGCTAGGATATGCTGGAGGCAGACCTGGGGCTTCAATTATTCCCTGTGCACAGACATTGGCACCCCATATATGAGATGGCGGTGCCGGTGGGAGACCCAGCCTTAGGCCTCTTAGTGACTGCTGTAAAACGTTCTATTGGTGGTCACGAGGGGGTTAAAAGAGCTCAGAAGAAAGTTGCAGTATAAAAATCTCTATGGGCAAGGTTAAACTTCTATGGTTAAAAAGGCTATTTTAGTTGGATGGACTGTTTTCTTCGTATCTTTCAATCTTTGTAGGGAGTATTGAGGTAGCAGAAATGACATATGAGTTACACTCCAAGTATAAACATACTTAAAACTGGAACGACAACATTATTCTGAGAAAATAACTATTTTGGGTTATTGGTGACAAACAGACATAAAACAAAAACTGTGGTTGCCAAATTTAGACATAACTGTTGTGGCTTTCGCAACAAGTGCTTAGAAAATGTACTGTTTTATGTCCCTAGAGCATTGTTGAGATTAAGAAAATCCTGACTTCTGTTATCTACTTAGCAAGAATGACAAAACATGCCTTTATAATAACTAAGATTAAAGCGGTTTTCTGGTAATTTTACACTGGTGACCTATGTTCTGGATGGGTCATTAATATCTGATCAGTGGGGATCCCGGGAATTGGACCCTCACGATCAGATACTGATAACCTATCCAGAGCATCCAATTAGCTGTTTGAAAAGGCAATGGGGGGAATTTATCATTAGGAGAATATTTGAAGTCAGTTTTGCTTCAGTCTGTGTTGGAGTACTTTCTGCCACATTTATCAAACGTCACAGGTTGTTTGATAAATTTGGCTTGTCCTTAAACCTAACACTTCTGTCTAGAGAAGCTCCTCCACTTTTCCTACTCCACCCTCCTCCTGGAGTGAGATTGCGACTATTTTGCGACTTTTTTTAAAAAGTCGCAATGATAAATCTGGAGTGAAACTCATTAACATGGCTAACCACACCCACTTTTCCACCCATATTACAAACTGGAGTGAGTTGTGTACACATGCAAAAAGTCGCAAAAAAATGCGCAAAAAAGTCGCAAAAGCCCTATCGTGCGACTTTTTGAAGACAGAATTCTGGAGTGAAGGTGTGATAAATCAGGGCCAATGACCTTCTCTCAGTAAACCAAGCAAAGCGCAGTTCATTGTACAGCGGTTGGGCTAGGTATCGCAGCTCAGTCCCATTCACTTCAATAGGGCTGAGCTGTGCGTGACCAATGAACAAGACATCACTGGCCTAGGGAAAGCTGAGGAGTACCGCTGCCTTCTCAAACAGATGATCAGCGGGGGTCTAGGGTGTTGGACCCTCACGATCAGATACTGATAACCTATCCAGAGCATCCAATTAGCTGTTTGAAAAGGCAATGACCTTCTCTCAGTAAACCAAGCAAAGCGCAGTTCATTGTACAGCGGTTGGGCTAGGTATCGCAGCTCAGTCCCATTCACTTCAATAGGGCTGAGCTGTGCACGTGAACGATGAACAAGACATCACTGGCCTAGGGAAAGCTGAGGAGTACCGCTGCCTTCTCAAACAGATGATCAGCGGGGGTCTAGGGTGTTGGACCCTCACGATCAGATACTGATAACCTATCCAGAGCATCCAATTAGCTGTTTGAAAAGGCAATGACCTTCTCTCAGTAAACCAAGCAAAGCGCAGTTCATTGTACAGCGGTTGGGCTAGGTATCGCAGCTCAGTCCCATTCACTTCAATAGGGCTGAGCTGTGCACGTGAACGATGAACAAGACATCACTGGCCTAGGGAAAGCTGAGGAGTACCGCTGCCTTCTCAAACAGATGATCAGCGGGGGTCTAGGGTGTTGGACCCTCACCGATCAGATACTGATGACCTATCCTGAGGATAGGTCATCAGTGGAAAACTCCTGGAAAACTCCTGGAAAGTAATTTAAAAGGGTATTTAACTAAATGATTACTTTTTTTTTTTAATGCCAGCACTCTTTCTCTGTAAACAGAAAATTCATACTTATATGCTCCTGCCGCTCTGGTCCTCTGCTTTGTCCATGTTCCAGCCCCCGCAGTGTTTACATCTGGTGCTGCATGGGCATGGTCACATGCTCTGCTGCAGTCAATAACTGGCTTCTGCAGTGAGCTGCAGCATATCACTACTGAAGCCAGTTATTGGCTTCAGCGAGCCATATGACCAGGCCTATTCTGTGCCAGATGTCAACAATACAATGGCCACAACATGGACACAGCAGAGGATCAAAGACAGGCAGAGGATCTGTTGGTCGAGACAGGCTGCAGCCTGCAATCACTCCTGGAAAAACCTTTAAAGGGGTACACCAATCTGGGACATTGATAACATATCTTTAGGATATGCCATAAATGCCAGATAAAGTTGGGACCCTCTCCTATCTACTGAATGGGGCCCCTGAAGAGAAGGGCAGCACACAGCCCTCAAAAACCCCCAGAAAGGATGCAAAAAAAATATATGTTTGCGTGCATGAGCCCTAAGTGAAAGAAGTTTGTTTGGTTGTCTGGGATTGTAGCCCATTTGTGCTATTCACATTGTGCTTATCAGTAAGTCTAATTGAGTTATCACTACAGGTATTGCTATGGAGATTTTCAGTATCTTAGGAGACAACATAAGAGATGAGCCAAGGATAACAGAAAACAGAAACAGCATGTGAGATGGAACATGACGGAGTAGTTTGATGAAGAAAACGATTTATCTTGAACGCACGCTAGTCAACTGACTATTCGGTGGGAGACAAATGCTCAAGACTGAATGTCAAGCAAAATAGTCTTATCATTTATATGATAAAAAGCAAAAAAAATATAAGAATAATGAGCAAAGATAGAAAGGGTCACGGATGTTGTGATGGTATGGATAAATATATTCCACAGGATCTCCCCAATCCTATTGTGCAGAAATAAATTGTACAACTGGTAATGGCAAATGTCAAGAAAAAAACTGAAAACAATCCGATTACTGCAGTTAAAATTACGCTATTTTTCAAAGTGATTGCAAATAATACTGCCATGCGGTAACCCTCGGCCTGATGGTGTCCAGAAAATATTTTTAGTTTTGAGCTTAATAAATTAGGTTTCATTGTACTCTGAATATTAATACAATGTATTGCTACAATGTGCTTATTTTTATTACTGTGAAGCAGTCCAATATAAAAGCATGATGTGGATTGTCATCATATATAATATCCCATACAAATTATGCAAAATAGTCTTTCCTAAATATATTATTGTTCTGACTAACACCGGATGCCAGATGAGCAACAGGAAATTTAAATTGTTATTCTATATTGCTATAAGTCATTGCTATATGGTAAATATAAGTGGCGTGCACCAAATCAGACTCCAGCTGTTATTTTGCTAATGATGGTAAAGAACCAAAGTGAACACTTGATTGATTGTCCTGGACAATCAGTAGGCTTCAATCAGACCTTTCAAATTGCAAATACTCTATATAAATCTTACAGAATAGATTGTTATCAGTGGCTGTACATTTCGTAGCATCCATAACATGCATCTTTTTGTTAAAGGATTAGAAAAATGTGTCTACTTTCTCATTGAAAACCACACCTGCCCATGAGTTATGCCTGGTACTGCAGCTCATCTTCATTTCCTCTGAATAGATGCAACAGCATATGCTGGTATTTTGCTCAGACTGCCAGTACTGGTATTCTTTTTTACTGCGCTGCTTAGGAGATCCTGCTCTGACTCCATATTTGGCCTAGGAGTCCCTCCTCTGTGTCTGTATACAGAGTCAGTGCTTCTGGGAGTCCCTGCTCTGACTCTATATAGGGCTTAGAAGTCCCTGGGACATGAGGTGACATGAGGTGTTGAGTGATTTGGGTTCAGATTGCTCTAGCTGAACCCGATTCGTCTTAAAACTTTGTTTACAATATCTTCTCCGTAGCATGCTAAAATGTATGGGCTCCAGTCAAGTCGCATAAAACTTTGTTAGAATACTGTACAGAGTGAGTGCTCCGTACAATATTAGAATGTATTGGCTCCTGTGAGCTGAAGTTATTACTTCACGAAGTCTTGCGAGACTTTGGGTAATAACTTCAGAAGCTAAGTTCTACTGTTAAAAACCTTTTACCGAACTCGGTTTCGGTTCCAAGTGGTACTGTACCTGATTTAGGAGATCTGTATTAATAGGAAAAGGCCAGGAATTCTCTGCTCGGTTAACCTTAAGAGAAAGGGAAACCAAGACCTCCTTGGCCAGTAAGTGGCTATAAAGATTACTTAGGCCTTCTCTTCCACAATTTTTGATAGAACCCTTGGCAGTAGAGAGAATGGGGGAAAGGCATAAATAAGACCCACAGGCCATTCTACCGACAAGACATATACTTTCTGAGGCTTGTCCTGAATTGAGATGGAGTAAAAGTTTTTGAGCTACCTGTTCTATCTTGTTGCAAATACAAGATTAGTGTTCCCATCCTTCTTGTGATTTGAAGGAAAATCTCTGGATTTAGTGACCATTCCCCCTCCTTCAGACTTTTCCTGCTGAGATAATCTGTCTGGATAGCCAACAAGGATAGAAGGTTCTTTTCTCCCCAATTGAAAATATTCTCTGCAATTGCTGCTAACCTTCTGCTTCTTGTTCCCCCTTGCCGGTTGATATAGGCAACCAAGGTCATGTTGACGGAGAGTATCTTCACACGTCTTAATTTTAAGATGGGTTCCAATCTCTTTAGAGCTAAGAGGATCACTGACAGTTCTCATAGGTTTGAAGATGATTGAGACATATCCTTTTTCCAAGTGCCCATCTGACTTGAGTGGGCACCCCAAATTTAACTGCTTGGCTCGGTGGTGACCACCACAGGATATTCTGGATGTCAGTATATTCCTTTCCTGAGGTTTCTTCTTATCAAACACCAGTGTTGAGAGTTCTTTACATGATTGGGAATACTTAGTCTCCTGTCTAAAGAGGTATTCTTTTTGTCCCAGGAAGGCAGCAGTAAAGACTGAAGAGTCCTTGAGTGAGCCTGAGCCAATGTGAGGGAATTATTGATGTTAGCAGCCCCAGAACTTTCATAATGTTCCTTATGGGTGAAGATGTTGTCATCCGAAAGGCCTGTATTGTCCTGATTATCAGGTCCTGCTTCTCTAGGGGAAGAAAGGAGGATAGTTTTCTTGAGTCCCAGAGTAATCCAAGAAAGATCTTCTCTTGTGCCGGAATCAGGTCCGACTTTTCTTGGTTTGCTATCCATCCTAGGTCGGAGAAGGTAGTTGTGACTATCTGTAATTGATCTAGCAGCATCTCTTTTAACGAAGCAACTACTAAGAAGCCGTCCAGATAGGAGACTAATAACATGCTTTTCTGATGGAAATGGCTGGATACCGCCGCCATAATCTTTATAAATACCCCTGGGGCTGCAGACAGTCCAAAGGTTAGAGCTCTGAATTCATAGTGTTGAATACTCCCAGCTCCATATTTCTGATAACTGTCGTGTATTGGGATGTAGTAATATGCATCTGCTAGGTCTAACATCACCATATAGCAGCCTTTATTCAGTAGATTTACCGTAGATTTTATAGTCTCCATCTTGAAACTTTTGTATGAGGTGTAAGTGTTTAGACTCTTAAGATTGATTATCAACTGGAAAGATCCACTGTTTTTTTTAAAGAAGATTGGAGAGTAAAACCCCCGACCTACTTGAGGTCATGGAACTGGAATCAGTACCTGTTTCTGTGCTAGGGAGTATATTTCTTTTTCCAATATTCCCTGTTTTTGTGGATTCAACAGAGGTCTGTTTATTGGAAATCTGTCTGATGGCAGTGTCACAAACTCCAGCTTGTCACTGAACTGAATCGTGTTTAGGGCCCAAGTAGAAGAGGTCGTAGCCTGCTGTCGACTGGAATTCTGGCGTCACTGAGGCTTCTTATTTGTGCAGTCGGGGTTACATAGGAATCCTGTTGCTCTACCACTTCCAGGATGCCACATCTGAGAGGATTCTTTCATTTTCTGGTCTTGTCTACCCCCCTTCCTTGAGCACAAAAGGAGCTTCTCTGTTAGTAGAACCTGGACTCAGAAGGATATCCTTTTTTCTTGTCGGATGTCTTCTCCAGAGCAGACTCGAATAATCTATCTCCTTCACATATGATACAACATAGTCTGCTCTTGGACCCCGAGTCACCAGTCCATGATCTGAGCCATATAGCTCGACGTGTTGCATTAGATAATTCAGCAGATCTAGCCGACAGACAAACCATATCTGCAGAAGCATCTTCTAAAAAGATTTAAGCCTGTTTAACAACTGACAGAGATTATATAATTTCTTCTCTTGAAGTACTTGCAGAAAGGTGTTTTTCCAGTTATTCAAGCCAGACGGATAGAGATCTGACTGTGCGGATAGTTGCTATACCTAGCCTCAACTTGGCTGTTTTGGTCTTCCAGGATTTTTTCAACAAACCCTCACACTTATTGCCCATCGTCATCAGACGGAAGCAATGTCTTTCTATATATTCTGGCGACTGGGGCATCAATTCTGGGAGTCTTATCCCAACAAGCAGAACCCTCTTCAGTGAAGGGTTACTTCCTTTTAAAGGCTTTGAAGATATTTTCTGCAGTTTCCTTCCACTCATTATTAGTTTTTTTTTTGACATTATCATGAATAGGGAACACTCTTTTTTTTATCCCCTAGTCATCTAAACATGGCATCCTGCCAAAGATAAGTATCTTTCATATCATCCATCTGCATAGTTGCTCTGACAGGCTTAAGTAGAACATCAGTATATTCAGGGAAGCATAATGGAGTCCTCCTATGAATAAATTTCTCCCTCATCCAATTCCTCTTGAACTTCTACAGGTTCCTTGCTCTTTGAGAAGCACGGACTTGGTAAAAGAGCATTGAATCTGAGGTCGATAGAGTTCACTTCATCCCTTATTAACGTGTGCATGGGGATTCCGCAGTTACCACCTTCTCTGTGCACTTAGAACATAGGGGCTTCTTATAGGTAGAAAATAGGGTTTTTCTACAGATGACACATTTCTACCAAGATGTCTTACTAGCCACTCACCTAGAGGCGGAGGTTTCTTGGGTCCGAAAATTACAATATCATAGAGGGAATAACCTCTTTGAATTTCCAGGAAAAAATTGCTCACCCAGCCCCAAGGAAGGAGAGAGGGACACGACCGGTGAAAAGAATATACACCCTAAGTGCCTAGATTCATGATAGTATAAATAATACCTTTCTTTATTAGAGGAGGCTTACTGGGAGGAGGTCCCTGGCAGGATCTGCAGATTTGAAAGAAGGATCGGATGAATCCTGTGCTGATATCCTTATAGAAGGCACACAGTGGAATCAGGGTTACTTTATGAAAAGTAGCAACATGCGTACATGTCCTGCTTGATTTCTTTCTCCTGCGCTCCTTTTCATCCAGCGCTCATGGGTGATGTACTTCCGTTGTGACAACTCCAAACCGGAAGTACGCCAGTGTGTCAACTGGAATGCATCGACGATGTTCTGTGGAACGCAATTGATTCCCCACCCGCGAGAATCACTCTCTGACTCTCTGCCATGGCCGTATGTTGCAGATCCTGCGAGCGCATGCTTAGTGCCTGAGGCTGCCTTCAATGGAAGGACTTGTGCCAAGAACAGGGAAGGAGAGCACACTCTCCATCTGGAACACCTGTTCTCTATCCAGCCCTCCCAAAAGGGGAAAGCAAGACTGTGGGAGAAGATATCTATAGGAGGACTTCCACACATCCCTCAAGGGACAGGAAATGAAAACTGAAGTAGATAAGACGAGAAGGCTTTTTATTTTGGACTTCTATGTTGTTTTCTGTCCCTTGATAGGTGGGGAGATCCTCATATGGTGCTGTTGTGGATGTATTAGGGAAAAATACATTTGAAGACACATGCACTATAAGAAAAGTATAAAAATAATTAGATTAGATTACAAAGGAAGTCTGCCTTATACAGATATGAACATGCCTTTTTGCATACAGTCTATTTAACCCCTTCACGACCGCCGACGGTAAATCTACGTCGCTGCTTGCCCGGCTTTGTGCAGCAGCGACGTAGATTAATGTTTCAGCTTTGGGGGGACGATCAGGAGCCCCAGAATTTTTTATATAGTTAAATATATATTTATTGTGTCCCCCCCCAACATCATAATTTATGCCCATAAATTCAGGATGGCCGAGAGGGGAGGGGGGGACGGGGTGGACAGGCAAGCGGGCGGCAGCGCGATTTGAACCCCGCCGCGCTGCCTGTCTGCCTTCCCAGATGTTCAGGATGGCCGAGCGGTTTGCAAACAGAGTGTCAGCATGTCAGCCGTTTAACCCCTTCCATGCCGCGGTCCATAGGGACCGCTGTATTGAAGGGGTTAACAGGGAGGGAGCTCCCTACCTCTCTCATCGAGTCGCTGCTGTGCCATGGCAGCAACCCGATGCTTGATGGGATCACAGAGGGAGGGAGCTCCCTCCCTCCTCCATCGGGACGCTGCTCTGCTGTGGCAGCGTCCCGATGGTTACCTTGGCAACCAGACGCTTTCACAGGCATTTGGCTTGCCATGGTATAGCTAAGCCTGATCAAGCTCCTGTTAAAGGCAGGAGTCTGATCAGGCTTACTATGAATGAAAATACAGTGCAGTACAGTGTACTGCAATGTGTTATACAGCCCTTAGACCCACTGGACTTGCAAGAACCAACTGGGTCTGAGTCAAAAAGTGTAAAAAAATAAAAATAAAGTAAAAAAAAAGTGAAAAAAGTAAAAAAAATAGTTTTACAAAAAATAAAAGTTTCAAGTTTCAACTTTTCCCAAAATAAAGTAAAAAAAAAAAATTGTAAAAAAAAGGGGAAAAAAGAAAAGTATACATATTAGATATCGCCGCGTCCATATCGACCGGCTCTATAAAAATATAACATCATCCACCCTGCCAGATGAACGCAGTAAAAAAAAAACAAAAATAACCGTGCTAAAACAGCCATTTTTTGGTCACCTTCCCTCACAAAAAGTGTAATAGCAGGTGATAAAAAAGGCGTATTTAACCCAAAATGGTACCAATCAAACCGTCATCTTGTCCCGCAAAAATGATACCCTACCTGAGACAATCGCCCGAAAAATAAAAAAAATATGGCTCTCAGAAAATGGCAACACAAAAAAAAGATTTTATTCTGTTCAAAAATAAATCTAATGTGTAAAACTTTCCAAAAATAAAAAAGTTAGACATATTGGGTATTGCCACGTCCGTAACAACCTGCTCTATAAAAATATTACATGAGATGGCCCCCCAGGTGAATGCTGCAAAAAAAAAAAAAAAAACGATGCCAAAACAGCCATTTTTTTCCCTCTTGCCTCACAAAAAGTGTAATAGCAGGCGATCAAAAAGGCGTATTTAACCCAAAATGGTACCAATCAAACCGTCATCTTGTCCTGCAAAAATGATACCCTACCTGAGACAATCGCCCGAAAAATTAAAAAAATATGGCTCTCAGAAAATGGCAACACAAAAAAAGATTTTATTCTGTTCAAAAATAAATCTAATGTGTAAAACTTTCCAAAAATAAAAAAGTTAGACATATTGGGTATCGCCACGTCTGTAACAACCTGCTCTATAAAAATATCACATGATTTGCGCCCTCAGGTGAATGCTGTAAAAAAAAAATTAAAAAAACTATGCCAAAACAGCTATTTTTTTTCACCTTGACTCACAAAAAGTGTAATAGCAGGTGATCAAAAAGGTGTATTTAACCCAAAATGGTACCAATCAAACCGTCATCTTGTCCTGCAAAAATGATACCCTACATGAGACAATCGCCCGAAAAATAAAAAAAATATGGCTCTCAGAAAATGGCAACACAAAAAAAAGATTTTATTCTGTTCAAAAATAAATCTAATGTGTAAAACTTTCCAAAAATATAAAAGTTAGACATATTGGGTATCAACACGTCCGTAACAACCTACTCTATAAAAATATCACATGATTTGCGCCCTCAGGTGAATGCTGTAAAAATTTTTTTTTAAAACTATGCCAAAACAGCTATTTTTTTCACCTTGACTCACAAAAAGTGTAATACCAAGCAATCAAAAAGTCTTATGTACCCCAAAATGGTACCAATGAAAACATCACCTCATCCCGCAAAAAATAAGCCCCCACATAAGACAATAACTCAAAAAAATAAAAATCAATGGCTCCTGCAAACCAATCCATAAAAATCTGTTCTGCAAAATCCATATGGCACTCCTTCTGTTTTGAGTCCTGCCATGTGCCCCCACAGCAGTTTACCACCACATATGGGGTGTTGCCGTATTCAGGAGAAAATGGGGAACAAATTATGGGGTGCTTTTCTCCTGCTAACCCTTGTGAAAATAAAAAATTTGGGGCTAAAGCAACATTTTATTAGAAGAAATGAAACTTTTCATTTTCACAGACAAGTGTTTCCAAATTCCGTAAAACGCTTAGGGGGTCAATGTGGTCAGTACCCCCTTAATATATTCTTTGAAGGGTGTAGTTTCCAAAATGGGGTCATTTTTTGAGGGTTTCCACTCTAGGGGTACGTCAGGGTCTCTCAATTACAAAATGGTGCCTAAAAAACATTCTAGCAAAATCTGCCTCCAAAATCCGTATGGCGTTTCTTTCCTTCTGACCACTGCCACAAACCCATAGAGACGTTTACCACCACATATGGGGTATTTCTGTAAACTGCAGAATCAGCGTAATGTATATTGAGGTTTAGTTTGCTGTTAACCCTTGCTGTGTTGCAAGAAAAAAATTATTAACATGAATAATCTACCAAACAAGTGAAATTTTGAAATTTCACCTCTATTTTCCTTTAATTCTTGTGGAACACCTCAGGGGTTTAAGTTTGTAACATCAGTTTTTTATAATTTGAGGGGTGTAGTTTCTAAAATGGGGTCATTTATGGGTGGTTTCCATTACTTAAGCTACTCAAAATCACTTTATATCTGAATTGGTGCTTAAAAAATGGTTTTGGAAATTTTGTTGAAAATTTGAAAAAATACTTCTAAATTTGAAAAAATACTTCTAAACTTCTATGCCTTCTAACGTCTGAAAAAAGTAAAATTACATTTATAAAATGATGCCAACATAAAGTACACATATGGGGAATGTAAAATAATAACTATTTTTGGAGGTATTACTATGTATTTTGAAAGTAGAAAAATTGAAATTTGGAAATTTGCTAATTTTCTAAACTTTTGATAAATTTGGTATTTTTTAATAAATAAAAATGAAATATTTTGCCACAAATTTACTACTATCGTGAAGCACAATATGTGACGAGAAAACAATCTTAGAATGGCCTGGATAAGTAAAAGCTTTCTAAAGTTATTACCACATGAAGTGACAGATGTCAGATTAGCAAAAAATGACCTGGGCAGGAAGGTTTTAACTACCTTTCAGCATGAAAGGGTTAAGAAGCAAAATGACATGATCGTCATGACGTGAGAACATTAATTAAAAAGTCAGAATGCAGCTTCTAACAACAGATCTGAGGTCATGTAGTCATGTGTACAACAAAGGAAACAAAGAACAAGTGAACCACAATACAGAATAGGGTAAGATCGTGTTAAAATGTATAAAGATTAGCAAAGAAAATAGTGTCAGTCTTTAGGTTTAGAAAAATAATAAAAAATATGGCTGCACAACATTTCACAAGCAAACAAATGAACTAAAGAATGGGGATCATTCTAAATTAAAATGGTATTATACCTACTAGAAATGAAAACTGAAAAAATAGAAGCTCTTTGCGCACATTTTTGATCAAACGTGTGTCGGGCCCATCTACCAGGCGTCAAGGTGGCTTCCGCAGATGGGTACCTAACACTAACAGACTGCCTCTCTTGGACTTACCTAAACCTACACATTCAGGGCGGTTTAGGAACCAGCTGCATTTGTACTCTGCTCAAAAGCCCCAGGTAGATGGGCGTTGCTCAGTCTAGACGAGGCCGCTACCCTCAATATATATTACAGGAAAATTTAGACTAGCAATACATGTTCACAGGTGGGATTCAAATTTTTAAGAACAGGTTCCGTACTAAACGGTGGACACACGGCATCACGACACGTGTTTACATATACATGCCCCATATATATGGTACACATACATAAATACACCATATATACACATACCACAACACTTTTAAGAAGCCTAAGGAGCTAAACTACAAGAGCAGCGAGTTTTTGCAAAGCTTTCAGTAATAAAACACATGAAAAATTATATAAATATGGTAATCATACTGACCAGGTTAGTGAACAGAAGAGGTCGTTTACCACTCAGGGAACACAATAAAAACAAAACCTATAAAACTGTGATTGCGTTTTTTCCCCCCGGCCATTTCCACCCCATTTGGAATTTTTTCCAGCTTCTCACTAAATCGTATGCAATATTAAATAGTGCAATTAGAAAGTACAATTTGTCCTGCAAAAAAAAAAACAAGCCCTCATACACCTATGTGAATGGAAAAAATAACACGTTATAGGTCCAGGAAGGCTGGGAGTAAAAAAATTAAAATGCAAAAATAGAAGGAAAATGTAAGTTAATCTGCTGTTAAAACAAAACAATACAGACTCACCTCATCCATTTGGTCATGGAGAGGCCGTCGAGGCCATCTTGATTGAAGAATACGTGTCAATTCTCATGTGCGCTGACATGTGATGTCATCATGCTGAGCAGGTGCGGTGATGTCATGATGTCACACATCAGCATGCGCAAGAATAGGTGTTTTCTTCAATCAAGATGGCCATGACAGTCTCTCTGAGATCAAATGCATGAGGTAAGTCTTATTTTTTTTTAACCCCGGATTAACCCCCTGATAGGCTGAATGTGATCAGCGTGTCTCAGATGCTGCAATAAGCATTGAACGTGGCATCTGAGGGGTTAAATATTGGGGGGGGGGGGGGCTGCAATCACTGTTTCCTGTATCGCACCCACTCCAAACAATGGAATTATGATTCATTACAAAGTAATTCGGAACAAATCAAATTTCTTGTCGAAGTTTAGCGAAGCAGCCGAATCGAATTTTTGAAAACTTCACACATCACTAATCATAATAGTAGTATATTTTTATAGCAAATATGAAAAGGGGAGTGCTACATAATTTGAAGCAATTGCAATAAGCATGCACAATAAAAGTTACAAACTGTTACAGAATGCAAGAGGACCTACCTGTGAGAGTTTACAATCTACTAGACTTATAGACAGTAGGAAGTCTTATATACAGTGACAGTGAGCACCTAATATTTCATTGCATACACTGTATTCGCCTATGTTATTTCTGTTAATAAAACAATAGGATAGACAGGCACTCCTTTCTCTGGAGTATATAGATCTAAATTTTATTGATTCAAAATAAAAATGCTACTGAACTATATTAAATATGTCCAGATTATATACAGGAATAAAAAGAATAAAAAGAAGAACTGATAAAAGATAAAATATAATCCAAAACAATAAATTGTCAATCCTTTGCCCATTAACCAGTAGCAAGTACCAACTCACACTTGCAATGCAGCGAATATTGTATCCCGAGAATTGTTTATAATATATAGAATACTGCTTAATGCATCTTGGTTATAGACATAAAGCCACGTTATTTGTTCTTAGGCTACTTTCACACTGGCGGCAGGCCTGATCCGGCAGGTGAAGGGTGCTGCCGGATCAGGCCTGCCGCAGTGACATGTGTGGAGCCGGAACCCCGCTCCGGCCCCACACATGTCACACAGTACATACATACACATAAACATACACACACATATAGACATACAAACACACATACATACTTACATGCTCCCCGGCAGGTCTTCGGAGCGTCAGAGGGACAGCACGGCTCACACAGGTCACGATTCCCCACAGCACCCTCTGCTGGGCGCCTGGTGGAATCGTCATCTGTGCGCGCCGTCCTGTCCCTCTGACGCTCTGAAGACCTGCCGGGAGCATGTAAGTATGTATGTGTGTTTGTATGTCTATATGTGTGTGTATGTTTATGTTTATGTGTATGTCTGTGTCTGTATGTGTCTATGTGTAGCCGGATCCGTAATGGACTCCATTGAAAGTCAATGGAGGGCGGATCCGGTTACCATTATGGTCACACCAGATGGATTCACCCCCATTGTCTTGCATTGGGGGTCATTCCGGATCCGTCTTGGTGCGGATGCCTGGACCGGAGAGCAAACCGCAGCATGCTGCGGTTTGTTCTCAGGTCTGAAGACGGAACGGAATGCTTTCAGGAGCATTCCGTTGTCTTCAGTTCAGTTTTGTCCCCATTGACAATGAATGGGGACAAAACTGAAGCGTTTTATTCCGGTATTGAGCCCCTATGACGGAACTCAATACCGGGATTTTAAAACGCTAGTGTGAAAGTAGCCTTATATCCCCTTCAAATACACAGGAGTAGTTGTTATTGTATTGTATTTCCTACAGCATTCTGTGGTTAACTAATAGATACTGACTACAAAGGCTTCTCTGTAGTCAACTTCTATCAGCAGAAGCTATAGGTTCCCCAGTGCACAGATAATTGTCTCTAGTGATCCTGTTTCTGCATCTTTTATCACAGGTCTGACCAGTCAACCGTTAAGGAGTCTGATAATAGTAATTTTGCAGTCAAGATCAAAGTCACGTAACTTTTATTTCTTATTCAGTAAGACAACCCCCAAAAAATGTATAATATCGGGCTACGGGGGTAGGTCAGTCATGAAAGGGACACTCACGTTATAGACTTACCCTGTACTATAAAGCCCTACCAATAAGGGCGATCCTAGATAACCTTAGATGGCCCTGACCGGGGATCAAAACCACCACCAAGCTAATCAATCATCCAAAAAAAGATATAGTGCCAAACGACACAAAAAAGCAATATAGATGTTCAGGTATGATAGTATAAGTCACATATAGTATGCAGAGCTTAGATGTTCAGATATAAAAATATAAACCACATATGTAGATGCAGCCAATATACCTGTATAGTGTTATAACACACAGTAGGCCAGCTAAATCTCAAGCAGAATGGCCCAAAAGTCCCAGATAAAGTAATACAGATCACATATATAGATATACATGGGACCTATACATTGTAAATATCACACAATCCATGAAGAATCAGATAAATGCCGTACAAAGTGACCCACAAGTCCATAGTAACATAGTTTTTAAGACTAAAAAAAAGACATCTGTTCATCCAGTTCAGCCTGTTATCCTGCAAGTTGATCCAGAGGAAGGCAAAAAACCCATGTGAGTTAGAAGCCAATTTTCCTCATTTTAAGGTAAAAAAAAAATCCTTTCTGACTCCAATCAGGAAATCAGAATAACTCCCTGGATCAACAACCCCTCTCTAGTAACTATAACCTGTAATATTATTACCCTCCAGAAAAACATCCAGGCCCCTCTTGAACTTGTCAATGCAATTTAGGATAAGTCCCAAATTGGACTTAATACTCAGTTGCCTGTGGTGTTCAAATTATGTTAAATTTCCCCCTTCATGGTAAGAGGGTGCGGCCACAGCACAAGAAATGCACGTCCAGTCGTTTCATTGCTGATCATGCATATCTCTTCGGGTTACACCCAGGGAGCTAATATTATTAGAAATACATGTTGGTGTAATCACACCCCCCTTTGTCATCAATTTTAATATATCCAATCACAATCATACAAGTATACATGTAACATCAAATCAAATCAAAAGAATGATGATGGTAGCCGCCCAATGCTAATGAGGACACGTAATACATTACTTCATCTATCTGGGAAATTCCATATGCATATTTCAACTTCTGCTAAGTTCCTGTTTTCCTACAGACATATCAAGTGATTATGAGTCATTTTTATTTTTAAGCATATGTGACATCTAATGGAGATTAGAGATTATAAGATATAAGAGATATGGATATAAGGAGATGGAGACCACCTGATAATGAAATACAACCCTAGCACAATTGTGTTCACCAACTAACTAAATTTCTTTAACAAACTCTTTTAGTGAACTTACCATCACCACCTCCTCAGGCAGAGAGTTCCATAGTCTCACTGCTCTTACAGTAAAGAATCCTCTTCTATGTTTGTGTACAAACCTTCTTTCCTCCAGACGCAGAGGATGTCCCCTCATCATAGTCACAGTCCTGGGGATAAATAGATGATGGGAGAGATCTCTGTACTGACCCCTGATATATTTATACATAGTTATTAGATCTTCCCTCAGTCGTCTTTTCTCTAAAGTGAATAACCCTAATTTTGATAATATTTCTGGGTACTGTAGTCCACCCATTCCAGTTATTGCTTTAGTTGCCCTCCTCTGAACCCTCTCCAGCTCTGCTATGTCTGACTTGTTCACAGGAGCCCAGAACTGTACACAGTACTCCATGTGTAGTGTCCCACTAAAGTGTGTACAAGGGACACTCCAAAAAGGGTTAAATAGCCATGTCATATCTTATATATAATGCTTTTTTATTGTTATGTATTTGTGAATTAATGTGAATGTGGTATAAGAACCTCTATGGCTGAGTACTGCAATATTATTTTCCACCACTAGATGGTGGCATTCTGCCTTCTATATAAGGCCCAGTCACAGGAAGTTAGAGTAGGAGAGTGAAAATGTAGGAGAAACAGAGGAGAAGCAGAAGATCAGATAACAGATAAGGAGTTAGTTAAGAGGAACCAAGCATTGTGCAGGAGGAAGAAAAGTGGACTACTAGAACCCTGAACCTATTTCTTGGACTGTCAAGCCTGACAGAGGTAATAGACCGTCCCAGGTCTTCATGGACTCTGCCAGCACCCATGTGGTCAAGAGGAGCCTCCGGCATCTGACTACGGTATTAGCAACCAGGCACAAGTTGCTTATTGGCCTACATTTTGGATCCCTCCGGGAGGTGTAGCCGCCTTTATATATTTCAGGAACCTGCTGGTGCAGACGAGTCATTCCTGCCCCACAGAGTATCCTTCTAAAAGAAAGGTTTTAATGTACTATTGTCCAGGACCAGGGCTAGTTGTAAAAGATCCCACTAGGAGTGAAAGTAACAGGATTTAAAGAGACAGTGCCTAACTAACTACCTATTATAACCACCTACCAGCCAAAGAGGACTTCTTATCTACAACCAACTGTAACATCATTTATTGTGACTATATCACCATTCAAGGCAAAAGTAAAGATACCTCTTGTTTGATTAACAACTGCCTCCTCATAATTACAAAGGGTGTGTCTACCTTTAAAAAGACACTGGCGTCACGAAACACCGGGGCCCAGCCGTCCGACACGGTCAAACTCAACATCCAGGGCACCTCACCTGACCATCCTGGAGCCCTGCGTACGGAGCGTGCCCCAAGGGAAGTCGTGTCCACCCTCCACACAACTGCACACTGCCCAGGGAAGATTCAACCAACCGTGAGTAGAACCACCGGCTACACCGTGTACACTGTGACAACCTACCTACCATCACACTCACATATCCCTGTGGCTGGTGGCTGCACATGTGTGGTCTGACTAGTGATTTATAAAGTGGCAGAACTATGTTCTCATCACGGGCATCTATGCCTCTTTTGATACAACCCATTATCTTATTGGCCTTGGCAGCAGCTGTCTGACACTGTTGTCTACAGCTTAGTTTGCTGTTCACTAAAATTCCTTAGTCCTTTTCCATGTCAGTGTTACCCAGTGTTTTACCATTTAGTATGTACTGGTGACTTGCATTATTCTTTCCTATGTGCATAACCTTACATTCAGTGTTAAACCTCATCTGCCACTTCTCTGCCCAAGCCTCCAATCTATCCAGATCCATCTGTAGCAGTGTACTGTCCGCTTCGGTGTTAATTACTTTACACAGTTTAATGTCATCTGCAAAAATGGATATTTTACTGTGCAAGCCTTCTACAAGATGATTAATAAATATATTGAAGAGAATAGGGTCCAATACTGACCCAGTGACCCCCCAATACTAACCTTTAATGTTAGTATATATAAACTGCTATGGTTCCTCTGGCCTCTGCTGCCTCTGTGCGGCAGCCACATCCGGTTGCTTGGGAAATCAGGACTGCGGGACAGTCCTTGCTGATGTCGGAGCCTTGGGGCTCCCGAACGCCAGGGCATGTAAAGGGTAGCTCCACTCTATGTACTGGTACACTGGCATGAGCTGCCTTCTTCTGCTATAAAAAGCTGGCACCAGGATATGTCCTCTGGCTCCTACTACTGATTTCTTGCTTTATTGAAGACTCCTCTTGCGTTGCATTTCTGAATATGGTTTTATGACTACAATTTTGGCTTCTGGTATTTGGTATTGTATTGATCTCCTGGTTCTGACTCTCTGGCATGTTCTGAGTTTCTCGTTTGTCTCTGGCATTTCTTGCCCTGCATTGTTCGACTGGCATTTGAGCCTTTTTTCTATATGACTACTCTCTTGGTGTTTGTTTGTCCCCGTTTAGGTGTCACCCTCACACTTATTACAGTATAGAGACGGTTGTCGAGTTTTAGGGTCACTACCTAGGGTGACCGTGCAAATAGGTATGGATAGTGGTTCCGTTAGTTTTAGAGCTGCACCATCCCCGTTTGTGTGTAATGGCAGTCATTATCCTGATATAAGGTATTTGGGTGTATAATTGTGAAAATACATTTGTAAAAGGAGTCTTTCAACAACTTGGACTCTGAAAAACTGCTGACAGAGCTACATAAGGGTCAGACTAAGATGGGTAATCATACCTTTATGGCAGGTTTTATCAGAAGTTTCATTAAGTGTCCATGAGGTGGTCTCTCTTAGTGAAGTGCTCTCAGCAGTGAGCTGCATTGTACACCGTCTCCTATGTTCTGAGTGATAGCTGTGGTGGTCTCCCAGCAGAGGGGAGGGGCTATGAGGCAGGTCACTACAGGGAGCACTCCACAGGTAGGGACCACCTCCTGGGCACTTGCATTCCTGCTGATAATAAAAAAAGCCATAAAGGTATGTTTACCCACCTCACTGAGACCCCTACCTAGAGCTGATAGCTGACAGATTCTCTTTTAAGTTTGGAATGGTATCAATTCATATGTTACACGACCTTCGGTGTGGTTTGTGGGGCTGAAAAGTAATTGAAAAATGTTGGTCTTACTATCCCATAGGAAGCACAATAACATTGCTAATATTTAGATCTACTGTAGAAAGAACACAAGACCTAGGCTAATGCCCCTTCCATGAACGGCAGACACTTTTTAATGAACCCAGACGTAGAATTCCCCTAGAGTGATTCTGGAAGGAGACAGACAGGCATGTTCTTTTTCAATAAATACCTTCACATTCTTAATTCCATTAGCTTCCATTTACATTTGTTTAATTTCATTCTATTTAATTTGTCCATGTTTTGTGCACTGCTTACACTTTTCATCATGACATAAGTCTGCTTACTGTAGACCATGTTAAATACCTTACTGTATGTCTTTGTGATAATGTAATTTTGCAAATAACAGAGAATATAGTACGTTATATACAATACTTGGGAACGCAAATAGACAGCTATCTCCTTTATTTAAATACGATTGTGTAATTAGTAAATTAAAATGGACACTGGTTGCTAATATACCGACAAACAAATAGAAATATGAAATTCAAGGTTTTCCATTTGTATTTAGAGGAGACACTTTAATCTACTTCTAATGGGTATAAATGCACTGCAGCTGTCAATTAAATCTTTTAGATTTTTCAGAACTGTGCAATGCAAATGCAAAAATGTGATATAAACATTTAAATCAGTGTAAGCTTTACACGAGAAACATCAAGGTATTATATATGCAGCATAACAACTCAATTGCAGATCTGAGCCCTGTCTGTGTGATACATACAGTGATTTAGTAATGGGCAATGTAGTACATAAATGTGTCCTTAGTCATGCAAGACATGCAATGTACAACAGTTTTCCTTACAGGCTGCCCTATAGTTTCATTCAATTTTAGTTATTTAACTTCATTGAATATTATGGTATAAATGTTAGCATTTCATCATATGAACCTTCTTTGCATGACACACTCTAAGGGCTCATGCACACGAACGAATTTTCTTTCAGTATCCGTTCCGAATTTCTTGCAGACCATATGCAGAACCAATCATTTCATCAATCATGGGTCTGCAAAAAAAATGAAAGTTACTCCATATGTGTTCCATTTCTGTATATCCGTTCCACAAAAAAGTAGAACATGTCCTATTATTGTCCGTATTACCAACAAGCATAGAACTGTTCTATTAGGGTCCAGCTGTTCCGTTCCGCAAAATACGGAATGGATATCTGCATTAATTACAAAGTTGATAACCTGAACAACCCCCAAAAAAGGTTAGGGACCTTTGCTATAGACCTCACAGCAAGGCAGAACCTGTGGTGGTAAGGTAATCATACTTACCTAATCCCCACCAGTGAGTGTCAACTCTTTTGCTGCTTTGGAAGTTCTGCAGGTCCTGGGTATCCCTGCATTAACATCCAATTTGACACTGGATCATATGCCGCTGCAGCAATGAGTCATGTCACTGGGTCACTTGATGCATGGGTGATGAAACACCACTGTGGCCAGTCATAGGCTGCAAAGGTCACATGAAATGACGTCCAACCAGATATTGACACGGGGAGACCCAGAACCTGCAGGGCCAGTGGGGCGGCCAAGGATCAGGTAAGGGCAGGGATCAGGTAAGAATTATTCCCACCACAGGTTCAGCTATGCTGTGGTGCACAGTTCTGAGGACAGCTCTTGCAGTTCAGTGGAAGACTTGAGGAACCAGGTGACAATGAGATTGAAGGCATGGTTCCTATCTCCAGTTGGCGAGGAGACAGCCAATGTTTGATTTCTTTATTGATGATGCTTAGCAGTTCACCCTCGTTGTGGCTCTGTTCATCCACACTGACTAGGTACAGAACCATGTGACAACGCAGTGGCATACTGCCAATCAGGGGAGCACCCAGGAATTTTGTCTAGGGGGGGTCTGAAAACCCAAAATTGCGGAGCGCATAGCACGCAACGCCAGTTTTTCACCCCGGTCATTTCTGAAAGCACCTCCTATATGTAAAAATGTGCAGCGCAACATTTTTAGCCCCACCCATTCCATAAAGCCCCTCCTATATGTAAAAATACCCCACGCAAAATTTTTAGCCCCACCCGTTATTATAAGCTCCTCCTAGGACTATGACATAGTGGGAGTAACTGAGACATGGCTGGATGACACCTATGACTGGGCAGTCAACGTACACGGTTACAGTCTGTTTAGAACAGATCACCAAAACCGGAGAGGGGGAGGGGTCTGCCTTTATGTAAAGTCCTGTCTAAAGCCCACTCTGCGGGAAGATATGTGAGGGACATGAACATGTGGAGTCACTATGGGTAGAAATAAATGGAGCCAAAAACAGTAATAAAATACTAATAGGACTTTATTATAAACCACCTAATATACCAGAGTCCACAGAAAATCTACTTCTAAATTAAATAGACGAGGCGGCAAAACATAATGAGGTCGTTATTATAAGGGATTTCAACTACCCAGATATAGACTGGGAAACTGAAACCTGTATATCTCATAAAGGAAACAGGTTCTTGGAAATAACCAAAGACAATTACCTTTCCCAACTGATTCAGGACCCGACTAGAGGGACAGCCATACTGGACTTAGCATTAACCAATAGACCTGACAGAACAACAGATGTGCAGGTCGGGGACACCTGGGAAATAGTGACCATAATATAATAACCTTCCAACTGTCATTCAAAAGAGCGTTTCTTCAGGGAGGAACAAAAATACCAAACTTCACAAACTTCATAGGCCTAACTAACTAGGACAAAGTACTCAAAAATAAAAATACAGCCACAAAATGGGAGATTTTTAAAAGCATCCTAATATCTAATTGTGAGAGTTACATACCTTATGGGAATAAAAGGTTAAGGAACAAGAAAAAAACAATGTGGATAAATAGAGCTGTAAAAAAAGCAATAAATGACAAACAGAAAGCATTTAAATCACTAAAACAGGAGGGAAGCGAGGAAGCATTGAAAAACTATAAGGAAAAAAATAGAATATGTAAAAGACAAATAAAAACAGCCAAACTAGAGACCGAGAGATTAATCGCCAAAGTGAGTAAAACTAACCCTAAAATGTTCTTTAATTATATAAATGGTAAAAAGTATAAACCTGAAGGTGTCGGCCCCTTACAGAGTAATGAGGGGGGAGTTGCAGAGAGCGATGAGGAGAAAGCAAAGCTACTAAATATCTTTTTCTCCACTGTATTCACTGAGGAAAATAAACTGTCAGATAAAATGCAGAATATAAAAGTAAATTCCCCATTAAAAATGCTCTGTCTGACCCAGGAAGAAGTAGAGCTGCGTATTAAAAAGATTAAAATAGACAAATCGCCAGGACTGGATGGCATACACCCCCGTATCCTAAGAGAATTAAGTAATGTCATCGCCAGACCCTTATTTCTGATATTTAAGGACTCTATACTGACAGGGAGTGTTCCACAGGATTGGCGCATAGCAAATGTGGTGCCAATATTCAAAAAGGGTCCAAAAACAGAGCCCGGGAACTATAGGCCAGTAAGTTTAACATCTGTTGCGGGTAAACTGTTTGAGGGTTTTCTAAGAGATGCTATCTTGGAGTACCTCAAAGAAAATAAGCAAATAACTCCATATCAGCATGGCTTCATGAGAGATCAGTCATGTCAAACCAATTTAATCAGTTTCTATGAGGAGGTAATGTCTAGACTTGACCGTGGCGAATCAATGGATGTCGTATATCTGGACTTCAAAGCATTTGACACTGTACCACATAAAAGATCAGTATATAAAATGAGAATGCTTGAACTGGGAGAAAATGTCTGTATGTGGGTAAGTAACTGGCTCAGTGATAGAAAACAAAGGGTGGTTATTAACGGCACACACTCAGATTGGGTCACTGTCACTAGTGGGGTACCACATGGGTCAGTATTGGGCCCTATTCTCTTCAATATATTTATTAATGATCTTGTAGAAGGCTTGCGCAGTAAAATATAATTTTTTTGCAGATAACATTAAACTGTGTAAAGTAATTAACACAGAAGAGGACAGTACACTGCTACAGATGGATCTGGATAGATTGGAGTCTTGGGCAGAGAAGTGGCAGATAAGGTTTAACACTGACAAATGTGAGGTTATGCACATGGCAAGGAATAATGCAAGTCACCAGTACATACTAAATGGTAAAACACTGGGTAACTCTGACATGGAAAAGGACCTAGGAATTTTAGTAAACAGCAAACTAAGCTGTAGAAACCAGTGTCAGACAGCTGCTGCCAAGGCCAATAAGATAATGGGTTGCATCAAAAGAGGCATAGATGCCCATGATGAGAACATAGTCCTGCCACCTTACAAATCACTAGTCAGACCACAAATGGAGTACTGTGTACAGTTCTGGGCTCCTGTGAACAAGGCAGACATAGCAGAGCTGGAGAGGGTTCAGAGGAGGGCAACTAAAGTAATAACTGGAATGGGTGGACTACAGTACCCAGAAAGATTATCAAAATTAGGCTTATTCACTTTAGAAAAAAGACGACTGAGGGGAGATCTAATAACTATGTATAAATATATCAGAGGTCAGTACAGAGATCTCTCCCATGATCTAGTTATCCCCAGGACTGTGACTGTGACGAGGGGACGCCCTCTGCGTCTGGAGGAAAGAAGGTTTGTACACAAACATAGAAGAGGATTCTTTACGGTAAGAGCAGTGAGACTATGGAACTCTCTGCCTGAGGAGGTGGTGATGGTAAGTTCACTAAAAGAGTTCAAGAGGGGCCTGGATGTATTTCTGGAGGGTAATAATATTACAGGTGATAGTTACTAGAGATGGGTCGTTGATCCAGGGAGTAATTCTGATTGCCTGATTGGAGTCATGAAGGAATTTTTTTTCCCTAAAGTGGGGAAAATTGGCTTCTACCTCACAGGGTTTTTTTGCCTTCCTCTGGATCAACTTGTAGGATAACAGGCTGAACTGGATGGACAAATGTCTTTTTTTGGGCCTTATAAACTATGTTACTATGTATATATAATAGGCCACTTCCCAACAAACACTATATAGCTGAAATTATATTGTTGAGGCCTGTCTTTACACATCCTACAGAGAGGGGAGGGCGTGTCCTGGCTGCACTGCCTGCTTCACATTATACAATAAACAACAGCAGGCTACAGCCAGGAAGCTCCTCCGCTCTCCTCAAATCCTGCTCAAGGCCTGTGGTTCCCCCCACCATCTGCCCGTGGCCTGCTGCCCCCCCTTGGCCGTTCTCACCCAGCTCTGAATCCTCCTTCTGCAAATGGCAGGGGGAAGAGCCAGAGCATCTCATCTCCTACAAAGTAACACATACCTCTTACATCCAGTGATGTCACCTTTGATGTAGACGTTCTCTTTTCTCATCTCCATTCAGACCAGACTGCCATAATGATTTTTCAGCCATCTCCCGTCTCTGCAGAGATTGCCAAAAAGACATTTGTTTCCCACATTTCCATCACCTTCACATCTTCTGAACACCCTTTCCTGCCACCCCCAATACTGTGCCCGCTGTGCTCCCCAATAGTATGCTGGAGAAGCAGTCCCCCTGAAAATACTAATATCACACATCCCCCTTCAATAATTATTGGCACAAAGTGCCCTAAAAATAACTGCGCCCAGACACTAATAGTATAACGATAATGTCCCCAAAAAATAATTGTGCTAAACTGATACTGTGCCAGGGTGCCCCCCAAAGTAACAGTGTTCCCCCAAATCCCACCATTAGAAATAATTCTCTGTCAGAGCTCACTTATTAGTAATAATGCCCCCATAGTGCCCATACTAGTAATCATGTTCTCCATAGCCCCCCAGTAGTAGTAAAGCTCACCATAATACCTCCTAGTAGTAATAATTCTCCTTATGACAGTACAAGAAGTACCCCTGCTTAGTGCCCACAGTTGAGCTAATGTCCCCATAATTTATGCCAGTATAAAATACCCCTATATAGTGCCACAGTAAATGCCCCATAGTGCTCCTCTCCCCCTTCCCCATAGTGTTCCCCATAATATGCCAGTAAAAAATGCCCCTTCTTACTGCCCCCAGCGGATGCCCCTATAGTGCTCCTCTTCCCCATAATGTGCCAGTAAAAAATCTCCCTTCTTAGTGCCACCAGATGCCCCAATAGTGCTCCACTCACCCATAGTGCCCCCAAATAATGCCCTATAGTGCCGCTCTCCCCTATAGCGCCTCCCATAATGTGCCAATAACAAAATGCTCCTTTAGAGCCACCAGATGCCCCCATAGTGCCCCCAAATAATGCCCCTATAGTGCCACCAGATGTCCCATAGTGCTCCACTCTCCCAAAGTGCCCCCAAATAATGCCCTTATAGTGCCACCAGATGCCCCATAGTGCCGCTCTTCCCTATAGTGCCCCCCATAATGTGGCAATAAAAAAAGGTCCCTTTAGAGCCCCCAGATGCCCCCACAATGCTGAACTCCCCCATAGTGCCCCCAAATAATGCCCCTATAGTGCCACCAGATGCCCCATAGTGCCGTTCTCCCCATAGTGCCCCCCATAATGTGCCAGTAAAAAAAATGCCCCTATAGTGCCACCAGATGCCCCATAGTGCTCCACTACCCTATAGTGTCTCCGATGAGCCAGTAAAAAATGCCCCCTTAGTGCCACCAGATGCCATAGTGGCCCCTATAATGTGCCAATAATAAAATGCCCCTTAAGAGCCCGCAGACGCCTCTCCCTCCCCTGCCCCACCGCAGCACAGGAAGCGTTCATCTCCTACTGCCCTACCACAGCCTCCTCCACTTAGATCCAGGGCCGTGCTGCCTGTGGCGATCGGCGGTGTGGCCTTGAGAGTGAAAAAAAAAAATTAGTGGCTTCTAGGGGGGGGGGTCCAGACCCATTGGACCCCCCTGTTGGTGCGCCCATGCTGCCAATAGAGGCAGACCATGTGGTTGCTATGGGGCCCCTGGGAGGGGGGGATGGATGGAAGTCCCCCCCCTAATTACACTATTACAATAATGGCTGCCGTTGTGCAGCCAGCACTACTCATGTCTTGAGTCCCATCTGTAGCTTGGGCGGGCCCTGCTTCCCCTGTGCTCAGGGCCCCCTCCACCATACATATTTTTTGTCCCTCTGCTGGCTCCTGAAGTAACAGCTCCATACAAGAGAGCTGTCTTGCCTCTGTCTGTCTCCTGGGCGCAGAACTAGCCAATCAGTATTTAGCAGTGCTAATAGCAGCAGACACAGAACTCAGAAGATGGGACTCTGAAGTAAGGACTTCTGCTGGGGACATACTAAAAAGAATGAAGAAAAAGAATGAAGAAAAAGAATGAACAGTCTAACATATTTGTACAAATATACAGAGAGGTAAAATGGGTTTCATATGTTTCCTACACATGGAATGAACACAATATCCACATAAACTGACATGTAATGAATTCCCTGTGCTTCCTAGACATGGAATGAACAGTTTAGATGTGTAGATACTGATGGAATGAACACATATTCCACATTAACTGACGTAGTGAATTCCATGTGCTTCCTAGACATGGAATGAACAGGTTAGATATGTAGATAATACTGGAATTAACACATATTCCACAATAACAGACATGCAGTAAATTCCCTGTGCTTCCTAGATGTGGAATGAAAAGACTAGATGTGTAGATAATAGTGGTAATGAACACAAATTCAACAAAAATAAACATGCAGTACATCCCCTGCATCCCCTGTGCTTCATAGCTATGGAATGAACAGGGTAGATCAGGGCCACACCGCCAATGAGGCAAGGTGAGGCAATCATCTCAGGCAGTGCGGTCCTGGTTACTAGTGAGGGGCGGCAGCGGCGGCGGCAGTGGAACAGGGAGATGAGCGCTTCCATTGTGGAAACGCTCATCTCCATAGTCATCTTTATCGCCGTCCTCAGGACAGCGATACCAATGACTGCTGCGGCGGAACAAGGAGGGAGAGGCGTCTCCCTTCCCTGTTCTTCTGATAGGCTGAAATCACTCCACGTCATTCCACGTCTAGGAAGCACAGAGAATTCACTTTATTTCAGTTTATGAGGAATACTCATAACTCTAAACTCTACTCTAAACTACATACGTAACCTGCTCATTCCACGTCTGAAATACACTGGAAATTAACTACAGGCCTGTAAATGTGAAATTGTTCCAGTTCCTTCCATATCTGGGAAGCACTGGGATCTTACTACATGCTTGTTTATGTGGAATATGTGTTCATTACACTATAAGCTACATGTGTAACCTATTCATTCCATGTCTATGAAGCACAGGGAATTCACTACATGTCAGTTTATGTTTTATATGTGTTCATTCCACTATTGTCTACATATCTAACCTATTCATTCCATGTCTAGGAAGCACAGGGAATTCACTACATGTCAGTTTATGATTTATATGTGTTCATTCCACTATTGTCTACATATGTAACCTGTTCATTCCATGTCTAGGAAGCACAAGGAATTCAATACATGCCTGTTTATGTGAAAATTGTGTTCATTCCACTATTATCTACACATCTTACATGTTCATTCCACATCTAGGAAGCACAGGGAATTTACTGCATGTCTGTTTATGTTTTATATGTGTTCATTACACAATTATTTACACATCTAACCTGTTCATTCCATGTCTAGGAAGCACAGGGAATTCATGACATGCCTGTTTATGTGGAATGTGTGTTCATTCAACTATTATCTACAAATCGAACCTGTTCATTCAATGTCTAGGTAGCATAGGGAATTCACTACATGTCAGTCAATGTGGAATATGTGTTCATTCCACTATTGTCTACACATCTAACCTGTTCATTCCATGCCTAGGAAGCACAGGAAATTCATAACATGCCTGTTTATGTGGAATGTGTGTTCATTCAACTATTATCTAGAAATCGAACCTGTTCATTCCATGTCTAGGAAGCATAGAGAATTCACTAAATGTCAGTTAATGTGGGATATGTGTTCATTCCACTATTATCTACACATCTAACCTGTTCATTCCACATCTAGGAAAAACAGGGAATTCACTACATGTCAGTTAATGATGAATATGTGTTCATTCCACTACTATACACACATCTGACCTGTTCATTCCATGTCTAGGAATCACAGGGAATTCAGGGCACGTCTGTTAATGTGAAATATGTGTTCATTCAACTATTATCTACATATCTAACCTGTTCACTCCACGTTTAGGAAGCACAAGGAATTCACTACATGTTAGTTAATGGGGAATATGTGTTCATTCAACTATTATTAACACATCTTAATTGTTCATTCCACACCTAGGAAGCACATGGAATTCACTACATGTTAGTTCATGTGGAATATCTGTTCATTCAACTATTATCTACACATCCAACTTGTTCATTCCATGTCTAGGAAGCACAGGTAATTCACTACATTACAGTTTATGTGGAATATGTGTTAATTTCACTATTATCTACACATCTTACATGTTCATTCCACATCTAGGAAGCACAAGGAATTCACTACATGCCTGTTTACGTGGAAATTGTGTTCATTTCACTATTATCTACACATCTAACCTGTTCATTCCATGTCAAGGAAGCCCAGAGAATTCACTATATGCATGTTTATGTGGAATATGTGTTCATTCCACTATTATCTACACATCTAACTTGTTCATTCCACGTCTAGGAAGCACAGGGAATTTACTACATGTCAGTTTATGTTTTATTTGTGTTCATTACACAATTATCTACACATCTAACCTGTTCATTCCATGTCTAGGAAGCCCAAGGAATTCACTATATGCATGTTTACATGGAAATTGTGTTCATTCCACTATTATCTACACATCTTACATGTTCATTCCATGTTTAGGAAGCACAGGGAATTTACTACATGTCAGTTTATGTTTTATATGTGTTCATTCCACTATTATCTACACATCTAACCTGTTCATTCCATGTCAAGGAAGCCCAAGGAATTCACTATATGCATGTTTATGTGGAATATGTGTTCATTCCACTATTATCTACACATCTAACTTGTTCATTCCACGTCTAGGAAGCACAGGGAATTTGCTACATGTCAGTTTATGTTTTATATGTGTTCATTACACTATTATCTACACATCTAACCTGTTCATTCCATGTCAAGGAAGCACAGGGAATTTACTATTTGCATGTTTATGTGGAATATGTGTTCATTCCACTATTATATACACATCTAACTTGTTCATTCCATGTCTAGGAAGCACAGGGAATTTACTACATGTCAGTTTATGTTTTATATGTGTTCATTCCACTATTATCTACACATCTTACATGTTCAGTCCACGTCTAGGAAGAACAGGGAATTTACTACATCTCAGTTTGTTTTATATGTATTCATTTCACTATTATCTACACATCTTACATGTTTATTCCACATCTAGGAAACACAGGGAATTTACTACATGTCAGTTTATGTTTTATATGTGTTCATTCCACTATTATCTACACATCTAACCTGTTCATTCCACGTCTAGGAAGCACAGGGATTTGACTACGTGTCTGTTTATGTGGAATATGTGTTCATTTCAATATTATCTACACATCTTACATGTTCATTCCATGTCAAGGAAGCCTAGGGAATTCACTACATCAATGTTTATGTGGAATATGTGTTCATTCCACTATTATCCACACATTTAACGTGTTCATTCCACGTCTAGGAAGCACAGGGAATTTACTTCATGTCAGTTTGTTTTATATGTGTTCATTCTACTATTATCTACACATCTAACTTGTTCATTCCATGTCTAGGAAGCACAGGGAATTTACTACATCTCAGTTTATGTTTTATATGTGTTCATTCCACTATTATCTACACATCTAACTTGTTCATTCCATGTCTAGGAAGCACAGGGAATTTACTACATGTCAGTTTATGTTTTATATGTGTTTATTCCACTATTATCTACACATCTTACATGTTCATTCCACGTCTAGGAAGCACTGGGAATTTACTACATCTCAGTTTGTTTTATATGTGTTCATTCCACTATTATCTACACATCTAACCTGCTCATTCCACATCTTGGAAGCACATGGAATTTACTACATGTCAGTTTATGTTTTATATGTGTTCATTCCACTATTATCTAAACATCTAACCTGCTCATTCCATGTCTAGGAAGCCTAGGGAATTCACTACATGCCTGTTTATGTGGAATATGTGTTCATTCCACTATTATCTACACATCTAACTTGTTCCTCAATGTCTAGGAAGCACAGGGAATTTACTACATGCCCGTTTACTTGGAAATTGTGTTCATTCCAGTATTATCTACACATCTAACCTGTTCATTCCATTTCTAGGAAGCACCGGGAATTCACTACATGCCTGTAAATGTGGAATATGTATTCATTCTACTATAAACTACACTTATATCCTGTTCATTCTCTGTCTAGGAAGCACAGGGAATTTAATATACAGCTATAATTGTTAAAAATGTGTACATTCCACTATGATCTATAGAAAAAAACTGTTCATTCCATGTCTAGGAAGCACAGGGAATTTAATCTACTTTTTTCATTTTTTTTACCAATGTAAAACATTGTTCATTCTTTTTCTTCATTCCTCTTCTTCATTCTTTTTAGTATATCCCCTTCTGCTGCCCGTACCACACTGGCCCTGCCTGGCTTCCCGAAGTTTAAGAACCTGGATGTACAGCACAGCCACAGAGTAGGTTTTCTGTAACCGTACTCTTGTAATTAGAAAAGTAAAAAGAAAAATGCTAATGGGGAAGGGGGGATTGGGTAGGGTCTGGGGCAGGGCAACGGAACCAGGCAGGGGGAGGAGGTTACCTGGAGCTGGTTGGAATGATTCTGCCTGGGACAGCAGCAAGAAGAGTTCATGGGGGGGACCATGAACTCTGCCTGCTGCTCTGCTGCTGATGCTTATCATATTGAGGACAGTGTGCCTTAGGCAGCCTCCACCCCTTTATGGGACACACTGAGCATCAGCAGCAAGCAGGTGGGGGGGCTGCTTAGGGCACATATTGTCCTCTATAAAAGCATCAGCAGCTTATATGTAGTATACATGATGCTGTCCCTTTCTGTATTGGTAATATATATATATATATATATACATATACTGTGTGTATATATATATATATATATATATATATATATATATATATATATATAATATACTTTATGTTTGTTGGTGGGGGAGGGGCATTCTGGATTTTGCTATGGGGCCCCTGTGACAATGCCTAGCTTTGCATAGATGACATGCTGGAGGACCACTTTTAACTGTTCTTACTTTGGAGGGTAAGCTCAAGGTGGAGAAGACGGACAGGAGACGGAAGATGGACGGGTCTACTTCCTGGCATAACTTCCACATTAGTCAGTGGCAGCTCATGTGTGACTCATGCTGTTTGCTCAAGGCCTTTGAGGAGGCCACTTTGTCATTTGGCAGCTTTGTGCAGGAGGAATTCATCCAGCCTGAGGCTGCCAAATGTGTCTGACTCTGGCCCAGTCAGCTTTTCCTTTGGCACTTATCATATCTAAGCCACTAGGACCCAAGCAAGAACTGGAAATAGAGAAGCCCAGCTTAGGTAATCAGCTACATATTGCTTTATGGACTTCGCTGGCACCAGTGTGCACAAGGTATAGCTTCCAGCACCTGCACACGTCCTTTACAGTTACTGACGTCAGGCTGTGTCTGTACCCACTCTGGGAAGTGAGGACATATCTCTATTTTTTGTACCCAAAAACAATGGAGCAGATGTATTAATGCCTGCCAATCCCTGTGGGATTGCTAAAGTACTTCAAGGTTATTATTGTCCAGTGCTAGGCCTAGAAGACAGGTTAATTGTGGTTTTGAGGAAAGAAGAATATTTTATATGTACTCTCAACCTAAAGAGGACATCTTTGCAGCATCTACAGCTTTGCTATCTGTAATGTGTAAATATTTGTAACCTGCTAGATAAGCTACCTCTCAAGACAAAGAGTAAAGTCTCCTTTGTTTTAAAAGGTGTTTCCTCCTTATTTCAACTTTGTGTCTGAGCAGACGCTGGCGTCACGATGTACTACCAGGACCCTGCCGACTGACACCTTAATATCAAGTCACCAAGGACACCTTGCCTCACCATTCGGCAGAGCCCTGAAGTACAGAGAGTGCCCCGAGGAGATTGGTGTCTCTTCTCCACACAACTGCCCGCCGGCCCAGGGAATCAAGGATAACCAAACTGTGAGTAGTAACCACCGGCACCACCGTAGACACTGTGACAACAACATTGCAACACACTCACACCTTGTGCAGCGAGCCGGACCGCAGGGGAACACGTGAGCGTTGGGGGAATATGTCACAGTGTCCAATGGTGTTGCCGATGGTAAGACTACTCACGGTTTGGCAACTCCCTGAGCCGGTGTGCAGTTGCGTGGGAGGAAGGACACCTTTTCCTCCGGGGCACTTCTGGTCCACAGGAACACTGCCAGATGGTGAGGCGAGGGGCCCTTGATGGTAGTTAGGTTTCAAGGTAGATAGTTTACAATTCAATTCCTTCTACAGAGGGTGATGTTAATGCTGCTGCAGGAATCCTTATATAGGCTGGTTCAGTTCAAATAAGCATTTACTCAAGGTTCCTTTGATATTTCCTAATTTCCCCTTTCCATCCCACCTATCCCAGTTCTGGCTCTGGATCCACTTTAGTATAATAGATTAGCACTCACTCAGGGCGGTCCCCTGTATGGCAGGAATTAGTACTTCTGCTCCATTGTTTTCTGGGTGCATGAAACATAGATAAGTCCACACTTCCCGAAGGGTTAAAAGTGGGTACTAGTACAACTCGACGTCTCTAGCTGTATAAAGATGTGTGCAGGTGCTTAAAGCTATGCCTGGTGAACACTGGTGCCAGCAAAATCCACAAAGCATACAATCAGCCGTTTACCTAAGCTGGTCTTCTTTGATCCAGTTCAAAGCATAGTTTCTGGTGGCTAGTGTCATAAGTATCTGGAATAACTCTGACTTGCCAGGGTCAGGCACATCTGACAGCCTCAGGATGGAAGGTACTCTCTCCTCCTGCACTAAACTTAAAGGGTTTCTGTCACCAGTTTTGGGCATATAAAACAGGATGACATTTGCAATGTGCAAATGTCACCTGATGCCCAAACTGGTGATAATTTTTTTACTGGTGCCCCCGTTTTTGAAATAAATCATCTTTTGTTGTATGCAAATGAAGCTTACTAGGTGCAAGGGGCGGTTACCTCGCACCTAGTAAGCTCCGTTTGCCCACCCGCGGTCACGCCTACCTTCACTTGATTGACAGGGCCAGGCAGCTTGTTGGATCCTCTGCCGGCCCTGTGCTCCATTCAAATCCCGCGCCTGCGCCCTGCGGAATAAAAGCGGCGCAGGCGCAGTGAGCGGCGCTGGCCGCCGGGCTCCCGGCTACCTCACTGCGCCTGCGCCGATGACGTCAGAGTACACATGACGTCATCGGCGCAGGCGCAGTGAGGTAGCCGGGAGCCCGGCGGCCAGCGCCGCTCACTGCGCCTGCGCCGCTTTTATTCCGCAGGGCGCAGGCGCGGGATTTGAATGGAGCACAGGGCCGGCAGAGGATCCAACAAGCTGCCTGGCCCTGTCAATCAAGTGAAGGTAGGCGTGACCGCGGGTGGGCAAACGGAGCTTACTAGGTGCGAGGTAACCGCCCCTTGCACCTAGTAAGCTTCATTTGCATACAACAAAAGATGATTTATTTCAAAAACGGGGGCACCAGTAAAAAAATTATCACCAGTTTGGGCATCAGGTGACATTTGCACATTGCAAATGTCATCCTGTTTTATATGCCCAAAACTGGTGACAGAAACCCTTTAAGTTACTCCTCTCTGGTCTCTGATCTCTAATCTCTGTAATGATTATATACCATTACATAGCACCACCTAGTGGTGAAACATCCAAATAGTTTACTCAGCCTATATTAGGTTCTGCAGCAGACAAGAATATACATATATTGTTACACATGACATGGCTATTGCAAAATAGAAATATAGACATTTTGCTGTGTCCCTTTTCACACATAAGTGGGACACTGCACTTACCCCCGCGGTACCGGTTTGCTGCACACATTGTTAGAACCCTCGCTACTGGTCACAAAATGGTGGCATTTTTTAGACCTTCTGAGAGGGATGCAAAAATAGACTATGACAGAGACTTGCTGTGTAGTCGGTTGGTTGCTGTCAGACGGTCAGCATTTTGTCAGTGTTTTGCATCAGTATTTGATCAGTAATTGTTCTTTTAATTGCCTTCTCTTCAAACAGCTGAACAGCAGGGTTGCTGGGGGATAGGTCATCAATAGTAAAAAGAGGACAACCTCTTTAACAGTAGGGCTGGAGGGAACGGGTTAGGTTGAGAATTTGGCATGGGGGGGTGAAGTTTCAATTTTACCTCAGGCAGTAGAAAGGCTAGGTGTTCCCTGCTGCTTGCCACAAAACACTGTGGGGGAGCGGTGAGGGGGGGGGTCAAACTGAACAGGTGTATCACCCCAATTTGTGAATCAAGGCCTAATACAATTGCTTATCTATTAATCAATGTGGACACGCCACAAACAAGAAAATGGCACAGGTGTATCACCCCAATTTGTGTACCAGGGTGTAATAGAATTGTTTATCTATTAACCACTTCCCATCCGGGCCATTTACCCCCTTCCTGACCAGGCCTAATTTTGCAAATCTGACATGTCACTTCATGTGGTAATAACTTTGGAACGCTTTTACTTATCCAAGCCATTCATAGATTGTTTTCTTGTGACACATTGTACTTTGTGTTAATGGTAAATTTGAGTCAATATATTTTACCTTTATTTATAAAAAATCCAAAATTTACAGAAAATTTTGAAAAAAAATCTAAATTTTTTAAATATTAATTTCTCTGCTTTTAAGTTGCATAGGGATATCTAATAAAATTGTTATTAATGAACATTCACCATATGTCCACTTTATGTTGGCATAATTTTGGAAATGTAATTTTATTTTTTGAGGACGTTAGGCTTCGAATTTTAGATGTAATTTTTAAGATTTTCATGAAAATTTCCAATAGTTAATTTTAAAGGACCTTTGCAGTTCTAAAGTGACTTTGAGGGGCTTAAATAATAGAAACCTCCCATAAATGAACATATTTTAGAAACTACAGCCCCCAATGTAATCCAAACTGATTTTACAAAGTTTGTTAACCCTTTAGATTTCCCACAAGAATTAAAACAGAAGGAAGGTGAAATTTAAAAATAAATACATTTTTTGGCAGATTTTCAATTTTTAATTCATTTTTCCTATAAGATAGCAAGGGTAAACCGCAAATCAAACCTGAATATTTATTTTCCTGATTCTGAAGTTTGCAGAAACACCCCATATGTGGTTGTAAACTGCTCTGTGACCGGCAGTAATGAGAGGGAGATAGTACAAGCATTTGTGATGGCTTTGACAGCTTGTCAGAGTGATCAAAAGCCTGGAGGCCAGGAAAAAAGGTCTCAGGTTAAAGCTCCATGTTCTTGGCTATCAGGAGGCAGCTGAGTCAGGGAGCTTCTATGTACAGGTGCTGCACACAGGGGGCAAAGCTCAAGGACGTTTTAAAACGTCCATTCAGAGATAGAGATCCACTACCAGGACGTTTATAGTCAATGGGCAGACTGGAAGTGGTTAAACAAGGTGGACAATACCAACAGTAGAAGTAGACAGCTTATTCACCTCAATTTGGGAATCAAGGACTAATAGAATTGCTTATCTATTAAACATGGTGGACACCTCAATAACAGTTAAAGAGGACCTCTCACTACCCCAGACATGCCTGTTTTAATAGCTACATGCATCTATTCTTGTGTCTCTATGTTGTGCCATTCCTTTATTATTTCTCCTAGAAGTTATGAATGAATGGCTTGCAGTCTGCAGTAAGGGTACACAGCGGTGTTAACCATTTGGGGGTGTTTCCCTGCACAGTCTCACTCTATCTAGTCAGAGCTGCCATTGTCAGACTGTGAAGATACACTCCCCCAACCGGTTAACAGTTAGCTTAACTGGTTAGCTTATTCACCCCAATTTGAGAATCAAGGCTTAATAAAATTGCTTATCTATTAAAAAAGGTGGACACCCCAATAATGGTAGAAATATACAGCTCATTTACCCCAATTTTAGAGTCAAGGCCCAATAGAATTGCTTATCTATTGAACAAGCTGGACTCTCCAATAACAGCTAAATAATAAAAGTTATTCACCCCAATTTGAGAATCAAGGCCTAATGGAATTGCTTATCTATTAAACAAGGTGGACATTTTTCAATTAGAACACTATGCCCTACACAGGGATTGATGCAAAGAGGAGTGTCTCCTATGGATCCCTTCAGCTTCAGATTACAGAGCCTGCATTCTCCCTATGCTCTCCCTATGCTCACCCTACAGTGTGTAAAAACTCTCACTAAGATCTCCCTGCACTGTCCCTGGACTCTCCCTATCCAATATTCCACAATAAAAGGCTTCTTGAACACTGTTCCTAGCGCTTGTCATGTCTCTCCCTATGCTCAGCTCACAGTAAAATGGCTGACACTGTACGTGATGAGGCTTTTATAGGGCTGTGACATCACAGGGGCTGGCTAACTGCTGATTGGCTGTCTGCATGTCATTGTGGGTGATCTCGTGTTCCCAGGTTTTTTACCTTCACTTTGTAACCGATTCATTACCATGAAATGTGAAGAAATTCAGATTTGTTGCGAATTGGATTTTTCCTAAACTTCAGATCGAATTCCTCTTCGAACGCTTTGATTTGATCAACACTACTTACAATTGCTGATGCAAAATAATAACCAATCCAAAAGTAGGAGTGGATCCAAAACACAGATGAGATACAAATAATTCCATTACATTTTATCTCTGTTTTAGACTCACTCCTGTTTTTGGCTTACATATACTGATCAAATACTGGTGCAAAACACTGACCAAAGACTGGCCACCTGAAAGAGGCTTTATGGATGCTCAAAATATTTTAGTTTTCTGTTCTTCTAATGGATCAGAACAATGGAAAAATAAACAACGATGTTAACACATTATTGCCACTGTTGCTGTCCCCACCCTGTCTTGGGCCACTACTGTCACTGTCTCTGCCACCTTCCTCACTCTGTCATGGGGCCACTATTGTCATGGTTACTGCCACTGCTACTACCCTCCCCACTCTGTCATGGGAACACTACTTGAATCGCGGAGCACTGCAAGGTTAAGTCCACAGCAATAAATTTGTAATACTGACATACAGTGATTCAACAACTAACAGAAGGGATTAAAAAGAATGTGTTTGGACTGTCACAAAATGCATTAAAGGAACATTTTTTTCTCTCGACTACTTTATCGACGTTACCTCAATTTCTTTATTTTGTTCCAATAAGGAGCCATTTGGACACAGCTCCTGCAGGGTTGCACACATTTTTTCTGCTTTACTGAAGGGTGCTGTATGCTTTTCTTTTTGAGGGGATTAGCAATGAATCTTGGTGTCCTCCACATCGATGTAGACAGTGATAAATTACAACTGCCTGTAATACTGACGGTGCAGTACCTACTAATGTACCCTATGTAGGTGCATTAGAACGTAATGAACATGGCAATAAACTCCCTCTGCACTCTGCCTACAGTTTAAGTTCCAAGCCTTCACACTGGGAATGGAATGAATATGATTAGGCAGAGGAGCCTGGGTATACCTGATTTATCGCGACAAATGACAAATTTACCCATAGCTATGTAAGTCAGTGTCACTCAGACATGATTTACTATTGTTGTCATTGCATTCAAGAGCTTGGGGAGAGAGGTGGGAAAAACTCACAAAAAATTTAATGAAAAAAAGATACGTTTTCAGTCCTAGGAGACTAGAGAGTGTTATATACCAAAGTTCAGAGCAATTGGAACAACTTTTGTTCAGTTCAAAAACTTCAAATCGATTCGGGTCTGAACCAAATTTTTGAAAAATACTGCGAACCTGAACCAGACAGAATCTCAAGTAATTTTCTCATCTCTACTTGTCACCATGAAATGCAGTGCAATCTGCAGGCAGCATGTTATAGAGAATGAGGGGCTGAGCAGATTGATATATAGTTTTGTTGAAAAGGATTAAGTAAAACTTGCACACTGTAGGAAAAAAATACCAGCCTCTCTGGTGGCCGGGACCGTGGGAGCACATAGGCTGGTGTGGAAACCAGCCATGTATAATTTGATAGAAAAATGAATCCAGCCAGCAAAGGAGGCAATATGGATAATAACAATACATTAGTTAAGTGGCTTGTATTAACTTCCTCAACATAATAAATGCTATTTGCTGAAGTGACAAAACCCATTTAAAATTTCCCCTGTTTAGAAATATCAGTGACTGACAGCTATCTATGTATACACACTTACACAGGGAATGCTTTCAGACACTGATTATAAGTTTTACTGAATCTTTTCTCATATCAATCTACTCAGGTCAGGTTTTGATCTTTGCATGCATTTTTTTTTCTCATCCATAGTGCTGTGTATTTGCACTTAACAGCTCTACTTAGGTTTCATCTGTACATAAAAGATTTTCCTAAAAGCACTGTGGAACATTCTCGTGTTCTTTGTGAAACTTGGGAGGATGCAATGCTTTTTTTGGTCAGAAGTCACTTCCTTTGTGGTTCCCTTCCATGAACATCATTCTTCTTCAGTGTTTCGCCCTATAAGACGCACCGGCCCATAAGACGCCCCTAGGTCCTCCTAGAGGAGGACAATAAGATTTTTTTTTTTTCATCAGACCTCTGGTCAGACCACCAATTAGACCCCCAATGTTAATCAGACCTCAGCTGACAGCCCCAATAAGACCCCCAATGTTAATAAGACCTCAATAAGACCTCAGATCAGACCCCCAATCAGACCTCAGCTCAGACCTCAATGTGAATGACTCCCAATCAGACCTCAGATAAGTGCCCCATTACCTCTCATCAGCCCCCATATGCCTCATATCAGCCCCATGCCTCTCATCAGCCGCCCTCTATATGCCTCTTATCAGCCCCCAGCAGACTTATATCAGCCCCATTGCCTCTCACCAGCCCCAAGCACCAAATACAGTAGGAAAAAAAGTATTTAGTCAGCCACCAATTGTGTAAGTTCTCCCACTTAAAAAGATGAGAAAGGCCTATAATTGACATCATAGGTAGACCTCAACTATGAGAGACAAAATGAGAAAACAAATCCAGAAAATCACATTGTCTGATTTTTAAAGAATTTATTTGCAAATTATGGTGAAAAATAAGCATTTGGTCAATAACAAAAGTTAATCTCAATACTTTGTTATATATCCTTTGTTGGCAATGACAGAGGTGAAACGTTTTCTGTCTTCACATGGTTGGCACACATTGTTGCTGGTATGTTGGCCCATTCCTCCATGCAGATCTCCTCTAGAGCAGTGATGTTCTGGGGCTGTCGCCGGGCAACACGGACTTTCAACTCCCTCCAAAGGTTTTCTATGGGGTTGAGATCTGGAGACTGGCTAGGCCACTCCAGGGCCTTGAAATGCTTCTTACAAAGCCACTCCTTCATTGCCCTGGCGGTATGCTTGGGATCATTGTCATGCTGAAAGACCCAGCCACGTTTCATCTTCAATGCCCTTGCTGATGGAAGGAGGTTTTCACTCCAAATCTCACGATACATGGCCCCATTCATTATTTCATGTACACGGATCAGTCTTTCTGGTCCCTTTGCAGAGAAACAGCCCAAAAGCATGATGGTGCAACCCCAATGCTTCATAGTAGGTATGGTGTTGTTTGGATGCAACTCAGCATTCACTCTCCTCCAAACATGACAAGTTATGTTTCTACCAAACAGTTCTACTTTGGTTTCATCTGAAATGCAGCATATTGGGGAGGTAACCCCTGAAGCTCTGCCGCGATGGGCAGGGACTTCACAGGAGTCACTCTAGTCATACATTTAGTTAGACAGTGTGTACCCCACTCTTTGACCTCGCCAGAAGTCCAGTCCAGTATAGGGGCATGCAACCTCAGCCACGGAAGACCAAGAAGAATGGGATCCATGGACTGAGGTAAGACCAGGAGCGATAAAGTCTCCCTATGTAAAGCTCCTACCTGGATCACTATAGGGACTGTCTCATGTGTAATACAAGTGTCTAGTTTGGAGCCATCCACCACAGATATACTTATACTGGAAGCGAGTGGTTTGGTCGGAATTCCGAGTCTCTGGGTCAATTTAAGGGAAATAAAATTGCCCGGAGCTCCGGAATCAATGAAGGCCCTGGGGGGTATGGTCCTACCATTAACACAGATTAGAACCAAAAATGTACATTTTGTGGAGGATTGTGCTAGAGAGGTACCTCCAACAGTCTCTAGGTGTGCCCTTTTCCCGACTTCTGAGGACATTGAGGAGCATAGTGGCCCTGTCTCCCACAAAAATGACAGGTTACTTCACGTCTACGAGGATGGACTCTGTCTATCTCCATCGGTTCCCCTTGGGGAATTTCGGGCTGAGAGAAGGCGGGAGCGAGTTGAATTTGCCTTCTCACCTGCGCTTGCTCATGGCGGCATTCAGACAGACGATGATCGATCCTAGTAGCTAGGTCGATAAAACCACTGAGAGTGTTAGGCCTCTCTCTGCCAGCTAACTCGTCTTTAACGGTAGGGCTTAGACCTGCTTCGAAGATAGTGAGTAGCGGAGCATCTGGCCATGCGAGCTCTGACGCCAAGGTCCGGAATCGGATTGCATACTGAGCCACCGACTCCGTTCCCTGGCATAATTCCAGTAAACTGGAACTGGCAATGACCTGTGGATCTGGACCCTGAAACACCTCCCTGAAACAAGAGAGGAAGTGGGGCAAGGAGGTGACGCAAGGATCTACTCTTTCCCATAATGGAGTCGCCCAAGCCAGCGCCTGCCCGGATAGCAGAGAGATAATGAACGCCACCTTGGAGTGGTCGTCCAAGAAGCTCTCCGGATTTAACTGGAATTGGATTTGGCATAGGCTCAGGAAACCTCTACACTCCTCCTGTTTTCCACTAAATCGTGCGGGGAGGGGTAATTTAGGTGGTTGGTGGGTTGAAACAGAAACCCGGGCGTCAACAGGGGCAGCAGTAGTATTAGCCGCGGTAGCGGCGTGCTGCTCCAAAGCCTGCAACCGACCATCTAGGGTGGAAAAGAAATCTGCATTATGCCCAGAAGAGGCGGCAGCTCATTGCTCCATCTCCTGCATGCGCTGTTCCCACAGTTTTACATACGCCTGCATAGATGGAGTAATCGGGTTCGACATTGCGCCGGTGGATCCCTGGCCGGTGCCTACTGTTAGGCAACTGAGGTACAAATAAAATAAATAAGTGACTCTGCCACTTGTCAGAATCTGGGGATCACTGGACCCAATCCCTGGGCAGTCAGACAATAACGACCGCTTCCGAAGGGTGAAATAATACAGAAGGCAAGATAAACAATAGAAAGGTAACAGCTTACACCAACAGCACTTGAGGCTGGAGCCAGAGCTTTGGCTACACAGACCTCCAGATGGGCGACGCCCACCGTGTACCCGTGCTCCAGGAGGGAGCTACAGCATGGCCACAAGCATGGCCTTCAAACACTCAGAGTAATTCACACTACACGAACAGACTGAGACAATGAAGCAGGTACGGGAGCCCACGCACCAGTGCAAGAAGGCACTCAAACATACAAGGCACCATACAGCGTCAGTAACAAAGGGACCAGACCGAATAGCAGTCACACATGAACAACAAGGCACCGGCCCTGCCCAGCAGAAGCTCAGGGTTTAAATAGCAGCGAGCTAATTGGCAGGGCGTGGTGCCTGACATACTTCCTGTGAACGCCTGGCGGAAGTGACATCACCAGAGGTCTCAAGGACCTGGCGCATGACCACTTCCTGTGCCGGACCTTGTTCCCTGTAGTAAGACTGTGGGCGCAAGGATACCGCACTGCGATTCGCCCATACCCCTTCACCAACACCCCGAGCCCGGGAGGGCAAGCGACCGCGTGCACAACATCGATGCACGCGCCTTACAATGCCTATGTATAATAAAATGTGAGTACCCGAAAATTTGTAGTATCAAGCTACAATTTCAACCCAATTAGACAATCAAGGAGTAATGGAATGAATTATATATAAAATAACGCAAAGACCCTAAAATCTGTAGTATCAGACCACAGTTTCAGGCCAATTACACAATCAAGGATTGTCGGATTGAATTATATGTAAAACAACTTGAACCCCCCAAATTCTGTAGTATCAGACTACAGTTTCACCCCAATATCAGAATCAAAGATCACTGTAATTACTGATGTATCAAATAATGTAAACAACCTAAAATCTGTAGTCTTAGATCACTTTTAATAACTGTAATTAGTGCAGCAAGGTGTAATAGCATACTTACTATTACCCAGGCTTTACACAGTTCAATTTTCCCTGCTCTCGCCCTATACTGTGGATAATGCCTCCCTATGATATCCCTTCACTATGAATAATCTTTCCCTGAACTGCTCAATAGTAATATTTAGTGAATAAATAGTTTCCTGAACACTGTCCCTAGTGCCTGTCACGTCTGTCCCTGCACTAAGTTCAATGGAAAATGGCAGAGACCGAACAGGAGAAGACTTTTTATAGGGCTGTGACATCATAGGGGCTGGATAGCTGCTGATTGGCTATCTGCATTCCATTATGGGTGATCCCTCATTCCCGGGCTTCTTACTTCCTCTTTCTAACATGTGCAGCAGCCATTTTAATCACGAGAACAGGAGCACTATACTCCCTGAAATGAACAGAGTGGCTGGTTGGGCATGAATGTAGTTGCTCCATTCATTTCAAAGGAAATTCCAGAGATAGTAGAGCACTGTAGTCTGCAATCTCTTCATGGGGGCTGCAGGAGGTATGGGGTTCCTGTTCTAGTGATCTTCGAGGATCCCAGCAGTAGGACACATTGTATATCATTGGGGGTATAAAAAAAAAAGATCTTGTTTCTATAACTAAAGGAAATATTTGAGCTAATGATAATGCTGTAGGTCAATAATAAGTGCTTACTGCTTATCTTAAGAAATAGATTTTCATTGCTTTATAGGTGACCAGTATAAACAATCAGGCCTTCAATGAAGAGAGAAGAGACTAATTGAGAACAACCACTATACTAAGAACTGCACATCTGTAGGGGAGGATGGAGAGAGCAGAAAATGATGGTATGTATTACCAACCAACAAAGTCACTGGTATTGGTGGAGCAGAGTGTGACAAGGTACAATTAAATAAATGGCTGCTCATCTGAAATCCTGCTGAACTTCAAGGACAGTATGCTGAAAACCCATGTCCTGGGGAAAGAGAATTTATCCTACTGCTGCCCAAACATATAGACTAGGCAGATTTATGCAATTCCATTAAAATGAGCACACTTGTGACACATCAGTAATAGTAAGTCTGAGCAAATAGAATTGTAATAATTTTTGTTAAAGGCATTTCGCTAGTCATCCAACTGGCTTTGTCAATTCAAATTCTAATTAGGAAAGCCTGTCAAATGACTAGCAAAATGTCATCAAGAAAAATACAAAAGAAAAATACAAGTACAGTCACTGTGACTTATTACTACTGATATACCATGACCTGGATAAATGAGACCCTTCAGAGACATTTGTGACGTACTTTTTTGCTTCCCTAAGGTTTTGCTCTTTTGTAAACAGCCTGAAGCATTGTTTCCTTCTAAGCTCTTAACGTTTGTATGGTTCTAAATCTTGAAACTCAAAGTCATGGTTGTCATTTCAAATGTCTTTTTATGGTTAAGTATTACCTTTGCTGTAATCTATTCAATGTCTCCCAGACGCAACAGCAATTAGGTTTCAAGCTTACACGTTTATCATCATATATTGCTTTGTATGGAGCATAGATTTTATCCGCTCACAGATGAAAGAAAATATTGAGTATTTTTCTAAACTTCATACTAACTCCAGCAAATAAGTCTCAAATTGTGCTTGAATCTTTTTTTTTTTTTTTAATTATTATTCAGTGTCCGTCTATGTGACATCTTTCTGGATGATTCAGAGGACACTAAGTTAGATGTTTTGTTGTATAAAACATGATATAACAAAATCGATTGTAAACAAACAAACAAACAAAGCTGCCATGATTATCCTTTGTATATAATACATAATTACCATGGTGTGGACTGAGAAGATCAGGTCAGATCAGGAAGTAGCTCTGACATTCAAAAAGGGTAACCAATCATATTTGTATGCACAGTAAGAACAAATTGATTGCCCTATTATACAAAATCATGGATAACCCACACAGTACCTGTGCCTGAGACTACTGCCACACTGTAATGGCAGTAGTAGTTCATACCATAAACAATCGGACTGTCAACCTGTAGCCAGCCTGTAATGGCAGTCTGCACTATAATAGTATTATGCTATGTAATCTTGACCACCCTCTGTCCAAGTACCTGGCTGTGTAATTTGGAATGCCCATTATTTTGCTTGCTTATATAGCACCAGCATATTCTATAGTGCTTTATAAACACTATAATCACTTGCTGTCCCAAGCGGAGCACACAGTCTAAATTCTCTATTGGTATGTCTTTGAAGCACACCCACTCAAACACATGTGGAATATACAAACGCCATCCAGATGTCATCCTTGGTTCTGCAATGAACCAATGCTAACCACTGAGCCACTGTGCTGCCCACATGGCCCATCTTAGCTACTACCTAAAGTAGCCTGTGGCTCCCCCTTGTAATAGCACTTGTAGGGATTTGTGTACAGTACTTGCTGTGGGGTTGGCAGTGGCAGAATCTCGGACTTCAGGGGTTAAAAGTCTAAATGGTACTTTATTACCATTCACTTGGGTGAAACTACAGCACATAAAACATAAACAAAATAAAAAATAATACAGAGAACTTCTCTCTCTCACCTAGGCCTTCAACATGTCATGGGGATCTGGCTTTGCACAGCCACACTGTCAAACGGCCACCATGATCTGACAGCCCCAGTAATGATCCCAGTAGCCACACCTGGGATCTCCTCAGGCTTGGGCAAATAGCTGTTCTGGAGTAACACTATCAAACCTACCAACCAGCCCCAAAAAATCCAGCCCACAACAAAAGCTGAGTAAAACAGCTCCAGCAAACTACATTTTGCTGAAAAAATACAGATTTATGGTTTCTTTTTTTATCTCATCCATCTAAGATCTATGAAATGTTGAAATATTAAATATAAATATATATATATATAAATTTATATTCCAGAACTTTTCCATACACATTGTTACACATTCTGGTCAATACACTATTAATAGCAGTCTGCCTGTGTAGTCTGGACCATCCTCTATAAGAACAATCTGACTCTAAGGGTATGTTCACATGCGGACACCTTGGAAAGTCATGGCACACGTCTGCTTGCAATTTAGCATCAAATACAAGTATTTGATGTACTATAAATCGTACACTACCCTACATATTATGACATGAAATTTCAATTGTGTAGAGATGCACCCACACACGGATTTTGGACTGCTATGTCCCGTTATCACTGTGAAATATTTTCCTCCGCTACCCTGTGTATTGTAAGACCCATATGCTGTGATGTGTTACCAAAACTCAACCCCTAAAATATATTAAATTTCAATGTCACATTATCACTAAATATTTTTCTCCATTACCCTACTTATTGTAATACACATATAATGTGCAGTATGTTCCCAAACTTCTGAACTACGGTCGTGTGAATGGGCCCGTAAATGGGAAAAAAATGAAATGAATATTCTTGCAAATAGCTGCTTTTGAGGTTCTGCAGCAGCTGCTGTTGTGCTGTAAGGCAGTAAATGCAGCTAGAACTTACTGCCAAGCACACCCAGCCTTAGCTTCTCACTTCTCATTCCCTGTTTGACAGCTTTCCCTGCCTTTTCCTATTCTACACAATTCTTCTTCTTTCTAATTCTAGTCTTTCACTTCAGTGTCCCTGGTAGTAGAATACAAGCTTGATTGTGACTTTTGACTGTCCCTGACTCCCTAAGACACTGCAACACCCATCCACCCTCTTTCATAGCCCAGTACAGAATGGCGTTCTGCAAGGGCACCTCCCTACCTGCTGCAGCACTGATTGGCTCATCCAGACTGTCTGCCAGCCTGGGAGCCTATCAGGGCAAGCCCCCCCTTCCTCTTAGGGTCATGTGAGCATGCTTCTTCTTCCTTCCTAGTGTTTTTTCCTGCTGATAATTGCAGTAAAATGGTGTTTAACACTGTTTTACCAGACTCATCTGAAACAAGAAGGCAGAGGCGTAGCTAGGCTTTCCTGCACCCGGGGCAAGGATCCAGTTCTGCGCCCCCTCAAAGCCCCGCCCATCAAAGCCCCGCACAAGCTCCACCCCTTCCAAGCTCCGCCCCCACCTAAGACCAAAGCTGATTTTAGACGCAAGATATTTTCATGCACGTTTTTGCAAATATTTACGTAATAATTCAGGACTCAGGAGCATCAATTCTTGTGAAGTAACAAGATGTCTTTATTATTCCAGTTTAAAGTTTACAAAAACTTTGTCAGCAAACTGCTATAAATGTCCACCCCAAATGGAGCCAGGAACTTCAACTCTTAGAGCACACACTCCCTCCCCCACCTCTCTTGACATGTCTGTCTTAGTAATCACTTGCATTCTAATCTCCATGTACTAATTCTGGAGCATCTGCTGTTATGGCCCTCTGATATGCCTTTCCTACATTATTCCTGCTAGAAGTAATGATTGAATTGCCAGCAGTCTGCAGGTTGTGTACAGTTGGGTGTTACCAAGTGAAGCAGTGTCCCACCAGCAGCAGTCATGGGAAGAGTTAGACACCTCTGCTACTGCTAACACCCACCAGCACCTTTCCAGCAGAGTGCAGGCAATACAGTTATTAACTCCTAGCAGGAGTAGTAAAGAATTGACATAACACAGAGTCACAAGAGTAGAGGCTGCAGACTGAAGACAGATTCTCTTCCTTCCAACACTGTTAGAGGTTCGCCAAGAAGACTCCTTACATTTTTTTTAACATGGAAAACAAAAAATCTGTCCCCTCTCCTGACATGTAGTAAATACTTGCATTCTCCATGTACTAATTCTGGAGCATCTGCTGTTATGGACCTCTGATATGCCTTTCCTACATTATTCCTGCTAGAAGTAATGATTGAATTGCCAGCAGTCTGCAGGTCGTGTACAGTTGGGTGTTACCAGTTGAAGCAGTGTCCCACCAGCAGCAGTCATGGGAAGAGTCAGACACCTGCTACCTACTCAGTGGCGTAACTACAACTAACTGGGCCCCACAGCAAATTTTTGAACGGGGCCCCCCCAGAAACTTCTTTGCAACCCCCAACTCACATGCAACCCTCACTCTTGTGGCTAGTCAAGATTGAGCTCTCCCAGACAAGGCCTGATAGCCGCTCCATCCATTTCCTATAGTGTCACTGTATATAATGTCATTGTATAATACTGTTGAGGGGGCCCTGACAATAAAATCTTTTAGTCTCCCCCCTGAGGGGCCCCTTGTGGGTCTGGGCCCCAAAGCAGCTGCTTCCCCTGCTTCCCCTATAGCTACGCCCCTGTACCTACTGTTAACACCCACCAGCACCTTTCCAGCAGAGTGCAGGCAATACAGTTATTAACTCCTAGCAGGAGTAGTAAAGAATTGACATAACACAGAGTCATAAGAGTAGAGGCTGCAGAATTACTACTACATGGGGAGTGCAAGAGGTCACTGCAATTGGCATGTCAGGAGAGGTGACAGGTCCCCCTTTTTCATACCCCCCCTGTAGTCCAAAGCTAACTGTCACAAACTAGCCAAAATAGTGTGTTGGCTTCAACACTTCTAGCAGAGCTCTCAGTGAGTGGTACTAAAGAGAGTCTGTCTTCATTGCCTTATTGAACTCTGACTGAGCATGCCTGTGTGTGGCAACTCACAGGTAGAGACAAGAGACAGCTGGAATCCTCTCTATGTCACACTGCAGGTGTCTTCTGCAGACTGAAGACAGATTCTCTTCCTTCCAACACTGTTAGAGGTTTGCCAAGAAGACTCCTTACATTTTTTTTACATGGAAAACAAAAAATCTGTCCCTAAGAAAGGATACTACAGAAACAGTAACCATCCCTGTGCCTACACAATAAACCTAAACAACAGTTACATTTTGACTTTACGAGCTTTAATCGCTGCAAAGGTTTTTATGATGTCATCATAAGAAATTTTTGCAGCAATCTCATGCTCAATGGAAATAATGCTAATACTTGTTAGACGTTGTTGTCCCATTACACTTCGAAGGTATGTTTTCAGAAGCTTCAACTTGCTGAAGCTTCTTTCACTGGAAGCAACCGTTACTGGTATTGTGAGGAAGATTCTCAAAGCTATGGCGATATTGGGGTAAGCATCTTGTAGTCCATTCTTGTAAATGAAGGTCAACAGACTTGCAGGTGTGGCAGTTCTTACACTTGTGTTGAAATCCAGAGCATGATATTTAAAGCTCTCCACTTCTAAGATTATTTCATCCTTATCAAGATCATTTTCATACACCTCAGATAGTTGTGTGGCCTTTTCCTTGAGCTCTTGTGTTGATAATGAGTCAAATTGAGACCCAGTAAGAAACCCAAAAATATCATTCAGCTTATCTATGGCTTCAAACCGCGTTCTCATTTCAGAAAGAATTTTGTCACTTATTTCAACAAGTGCAATCCTAAATTTGTCTTCTTGTGACAATAGCACACTCTCATCTTCGCATTCTTCATCGAACATCCTATTGACTTTTCCCTTTCTTACATCTCTGAAGTTTGGATCCAGCCCACACCTTTCAGCTATTGTTTTCGCTTCATTTATGGCATCGGTTGCATAGCTTGTTCTAGTAGATTCTAACAGGTTCAAGAGACCATGAATATGCTTTGTAGACATATCAATTGTGATAGTTTCCTGTTGAAGAAGTTTGTTGACACGATCAATCTGACTTAGCACTTTGTACCAAAAACAAGACATGATGACAAATTCAAACTTCTTGATATTATACATCAGTGAAGCAGCCTCTGTTTTTGTCTCCATATTTGTGACTGAACTGGTTTTTAAATAATTTAAAGTGTCTATTATTTCTGATAGGTGCATATAAATGGGCTTTACTGCGTCCAACTTTGCTGACCATCTGGTTTTGCTTAGTGACTTGAGGGTAACTGTGACATGTTTCTGTAAAACTTCCCATCGGAAAGTTGAGGCAACAAAGAACAAGTACAGACAATGTAGGGTTCCAAAGAAAGTCTCTGCCTGTCGTGAGACACTTGCAGCATTTACTCCAACTAGATTTAAGGAATGATTTAAGATTTAAGGAATGGGCTGCACAGGGTACAAAGAATGCTAGCTTATTAGCTCTTATGACGTTGCAAATGTTCACACAAGGGGACGTGATAGTGAGAAACAAGTTCAATCATATTCTAGAACTTTCCACTTTTTGGATCTACAAAATCAAAATGTTCCCGTGAACCTCTCAAAGCACTACCCTGTTTGGCCAAGTGCATTATCACATCAACTATAACACGAAGAACTTCCTTCCAGTGGTTTTCTTCATGCACTATCTGGTCTTGAAGTTCCCTGTCAATGCCACCCTTGCCTAATGAAGACTCAAGGGTTTTCCAGGAACAAAAACTAATTTTATGGCTCAAAGAATTTTCATGTTCTGGAATTCTCTCACTTAATTTTTTCCACAATGTGAAACCTTCCTGTTTTGCCAAAACTGATTGTTTTTGTTCTGCAAGTACTGAAAACATTTTACACGGTATACAGTACAAGGCGTTTTTTGACTTGCTATATTCTAACCATGACCTGCGTACTTTCTGCCCATGTGGCATCTTTTTAAAAAACCAGTCTATTGACAGTTTTCTGCCATCTTGGAAACTGTTGCTGACATCAGGTTCTACACTTGTTGTTCTCATTCTAGTAACAAAGCACCTTTGTCTATCCAAAAATTTGGCAGGCCATGTTCCTGGGTCATAACAGTCAAAGACAAAGGTAGACTCACCCTGTAAGGCTTGTGAGCAAGATACTGAGGGGGGGTTCAACTCCTGTTCTTCCATATTTGTAGTTCTGTTATGGCATTCTGGTGGTTCTGTAGCGACATCTGCAGTCTGCTGTACTTTATGCCCTGCTCCAGTTGTACCTTCTTCATTCTCAATCTCATAGATTATGTTGGCATCCAGATTGACTGTAATTTCAACAAAAAGAAAGGAACCAAAAAGGTCTAAGTCAACAGACATGATGATGGTTATAAAAAGGATATGAACAGGTAAAGAATGTTGGGCTCTCTCACCATGTGAGCAAGATACTGAAGGGATATGCAATTCTGGCTCTTGGGCACTGGTAGTGGTAAAGCGTGAGGTATCTGTAGCGACATCTGCAGTCTGCTGTACGTCTTGTTCGGTCACAGTTTCACCATCCTGACTGTCATTCTCAGTGGTTATTTTGCCATACACATTTCCTGTGATTAAAATAAAAAAATTATCACTGATGCTTAAAAAATACAGGACATGAGCAGATAAAACTTGCTTGTTTTATCTCTTACTGTGTGGGCAAGATGTTGCAGGGGTGTTCAAATCCTGTTCTTGGGCCTGTGCAGTGCTGGTAAAGCATTGTGAAGCATCTGTAGTGACATCTGCAGTATGCTGTGCGCCATGATCTGTCACAGTTAAACCTTCTTGACTCTCAAGCTCAGAGATTATTTCGTCATCCACATGTCCTGTGATTAACAGGAAGAAAGGAAACAAAAAACATTGTTCATAGTTGAGTGACATGTCCAATGGGTTAAACATGATGTCTGGTCTGCAGATACCATGTTATAGAGCTGGAGTAGTTGAGCAGAGATTGATGTACAATTTCGTGGGACAATATTTATTAGCATTTGCAATTCATTCATTCATATTCTTGGTCATGCTGGGCTTTGAAGTGAATTGACAGAGAAAATTGACAATCTACTCAACTCACCCTGCTCTATAACATGCTGCCGGCAGATTACACCACAATTGTGAAATAAAAGTCACATTTTTTCAAATACAACACTTGCACATATATGCCTACCTTCATTGTCTTTTTTTCTATTCAGCCAGGAACACAATAGAGACGAAAACACGTTAGCTTGTTTCTCTCTATCCTTGGCTCTTTTTCTGAATTGTGCTCCTGATGGTCTCTTGGGCTTGGACATTATATGATTCTGGGTCTTGACACTTTGAGTGAGAAATCCAAGCCCAATCACAGTCATAGGTAAAGAGACCTAAGATACACGTCAGGAAAAATACTCTCAGTGACTAGGAATTTTAGTGAACAACAAATTAAGTTATAGAAACCAGTGCCAGACAGCTGCTGCCAAGGCCAATAAGATAATGGGTTGCATCAAAAGGGGCATAGATGGCGGTGATGAGAACATAGTCCTGCCACTTTACAGATCACTAGTCAGACCACACATGGAGTACTGTGTACAGTTCTGGGCTCCTGTGAACAAGGCAGACATAGCAGAGCTGGAGAGGGTTCAGAGGAGGGCAACTAAAGTAATAACTGGAATGGCCTGGGCTGGGGTGGACTACAGTACCCAGAAAGATTATCAAAATTAGGGTTATTCACTTTAGAAAAGTCTGAGGGGAAATCTAATTACTATGTACAAATATATCAGTGCAAGCCAGCTGTCCAGGAGGGGAGAGGAGAGAGCGGGGTCACTGGTCAGACACTTAAGCAGTGCAGGACACTCAGGCTATTAGAAGAAGCAGCCTGACTGAATCATTCTGGTCAGAGACAGGACTAGTCTGAGAAACTGTAGGCCAGTAAAAGTTAGGCAACATTGCCAATATAATTTGTGATATTGACCACCAGTCCTGGCCTGTCTGTCCCCTCACCTCCTGGGCAGCAGTGGCCTGGGTCAGCGGCTGAAACAAACAAACTAAAGGCTCTTCGCTCTTGGGCAGGGCAACAACAATTATTTGTGACCTGTCCTGACCTGACTGACCACCAGACCAGCAGCAGTCCCCGACTCCCCCCCTGTCCCCTCATCACAGCTGAGGCTGAGCTCACCGTGGATGGATCAACTTTCAAGACAGACTCAGTCCGGCTCACCATCCTCCTCCTCCGCAGGGCAGCTGGCTGGCAGCAGCAGGGCCAGGACCAGGCAGTGAGGCAGGCCGCAGGGCAGGCGGCGGGCAGTGGATCGGCTCTGACCAACACAAGGGGCTGCGGGCTCTTCCTCGCTCCTTGCTCCGCGGTCTCCTCCGGCTCCTCAGAGTGACTCCTCTCTCTTTCCAAAAGGGCGGGACGGGAGTTCTTCCCGCGCTCCTTTATTGCCCGGCTCTCTCCAAAAGGCGGGAGTTCTTCCCGCGCTGCTCTTCCCGCGCTCCTTTTGCCTGCCCCGCCCCCAGCCACCACCGCTGCGAGCCTGTGTCTAGTTAACCTGAGGTCACTGCGTCAATGTACGCCAGTCTGAGCGCAGCCCGGCTCAAGCGCTGCTGTGGCCTGGCTCTTCCGAGTTCCGAATCGAATCCGGCGACCTGTCCTGTCTGATTCAGATCGATTAGCCTGCCTGGTCCTGCTGGCCTGGCGGCTGATCTGATCTGTTCTGAGGTCGCGCCTCCGCCGGAGAAGATGATGATCATTGTGATTTTTGTGAGAGAAATCAAATAAAGTTTTAACTTAGTTATAGTTTTTTGGGCCGCTGGCTGGCTGTGCCCCCCTAGTGCTGCGGTCAGTCTGCGCCCGGGGCACATGCCCCGTCTGCCCCCCCTGGCTACGCCCCTGCAAGAAGGTTCAGGTTCATTTGAGGGCTAAAATTTAGCAAAGTTTGTAATGAATTTTCCACAACTATTTGGGGTTATATAACATAATACATCCCGAAAGAACCTCCAATCTAGAATACCAACAGACAACGGGAAAATAATAATAATTTCATCTTTATTGATATGTTAAATATTAAAATACAGCAAATTTCATCAAATAGAGGAGAAGGAGTACATAGAATATATCATACAGCAGGACATATCGGTTGATTGTGGTCCGTATCCATAGTAATCACCATAGCATAAGTAGCTGAGTAAAACCTGATTGTATATATGGTCACTATCAATCTATACTAGACAATAATAAAGTGCATGTGCAAACAGGAACCGGGGTAACCCCCTGATGAAGCTAGGTGCGAAATGCGCGTCAGGGCGCGGGACATAAGGGTTGGTAAATATATGCTATATTGATTGTATTTATGAAATATTAGTTACCGTGGCACGGTTCCTGTTTGCTATTTATGCTATGGTGATTACTATGGATACGGACCACAATCAACCGATATGTCCTGCTTATGATATATTCTATGTACTCCTTCTCCTCTATTTGATGAAATTTGCTGTATTTTAATATTTAACATATCAATAAAGATAAAATTATTATTATTTTCCCGTTGTCTGTTGGTATTAAAGTTTGTAATGAACCTGGTTCATTACGAACTGGTTCACTCATCTTCAGTCTGAACCATCACCAAGAATAGCAGTCTGTCCAGATCTGCCGTATAAAACAGTCTGCCTGTATGGTCTAATGCTCCTCTATAATAGCAAACTGGTTGTGTATTATGAACCTCCTCGTACAAAAACAGTGGGGCACATTTATCAAGCTTGCCTGTTTTTTTTACGTAAAATTAGACAGGCATATTTGCTTTGCCTGTCTTTCCTTTCTTACCATTTATTAAAAGTCTCACATCAGTTCATGAATTAGGCTAGGTGTATTGGCATTAGTTTGACCTCTGGTCATATTTTCTAAGACCAGTCTAATTAGTATTCTTAGCATCCCCTCCAGGATGTCAAGGAATAGAATGACATTATTCATCCCATAGTTCTGCTGACTGACAAATAAAGTGGCCTCCTCAAACAGCCTGAGCAAACGGCATGTGTCATGCATGAGCTGCCACTGGGTAAGATGGAAATTACAATGGGGACTAAACATGTCCACTTGCTGCATTAAGAAATCGTTGAACGTCCTCAGCTCCTACATGCAGTCTAACATATGGAATGTTGGTTTTCCAACTGGTGGAAACATCGCATATCAGGTGATGTTGGGGAAGAGCATTTTGCCTTTGCAGCTCAAGAAGGGCGTGTTTTGCACAGTAAGAGTGGCTGAAGTTCATGCACAGTTTCTTGAACATTTTTAAAAGCTCTTGCAGTTCAGTGAACGACTTGAGGAACCGGTTGACAACGAGATTGAAGATGCATGGGTGCATGGGTCAGTCCTCTCTGATGCAGAGCAGACAAATTGTTCTTCACGTTATAAGTAACTATTGTTACTATCTCCAGTTAGAGAGGACACAGAGCAGTTCCTTCCTGGAGAATTAGCAGGCAGGAGAGCAAATTGGCACATAAATCCCATGGTTACAACGCATAGGCAGCATTGCCATCACCTGACAGTGTACCCCTCCGTGTTTGGCTCCAGATCTCCCACTGCTTCCACCCTGTTGTCTCATGGGTATGCTGCCACCCTGAAAGCACAAAAGCAGACGGGCAGAAATAATTTTGCACAAAATGTATTTGCCAAGAATCTCATATTTATAATGCAGCATTAGAATTTTACATTTTCTATAGTGAGTATGGAACTGTTGTATTTACCTTGTTATTTGTGTTTGCAGAGTGTTGTTGCATTGTTAGTTTTTTGCTTATGGGCTTGTGGCCTATCACTGTCCATTACCCTACCTATCTGACTTGTTACACACAGCAGTCTTCAGTGCTCAGTAAAACGCTGAAGACTGAAGACAGACTCTCCTTAGTAACACTCACTTACAGCTACCAAACTCTTTAAACCGATACAACAGCTACACTCTAAGTACAAGGTGCTAATTTTATTGAAGGGATGAGCCCTATGTGTTTGCATAGGGAATATAAATTAACCTCTAAGAACCCATCACCCAGCCATAAAGTGCACAGTGATGCGATAAGGATGAGACAAGTCTGGTTGTGTATGAGCCAAGTATGGTAGCCAAATGTCCCTTTAAAGAATAGAGCTTTTGAGGCTGAGTTAAAATTGGAAAAGGTAGGAGCAAGTCTAATGGTCCAACAGAGTGAATTTTACAAAATTAAAACAGTATAGCAGAAGTCCTGGAGATAACAGCTGTAGTTCATTGGCAGAGAAAGAGTACATCCTGGTGTAACGCATACACTGAAATTACACTTATCAAGACTTATCACCTCTTAAATGTCTTTATCAGATTTAATCATATAAAACTTCTTTGCACAGCTGTCTGACCACCAGGCAAATCTTGTGAATGAACCGTTTGTTATTGATAATTGATCGTGAGCTGTCCTTCTGCTGGAACCCCCTCCGATCACAAGAATGGGGGCCCCGTACCTGCTGCAGCCTCCTGTAGCTCCCCTAAAAAAATGGAGCGGCCAGTCATACATGTGCGCGGCCACTCCATTTATTTCTATTGGAGTTCAATAGAAAGCCAAGTGCTGTACTTGTTAACTAACTGGAATACCCATTTCCACTTTTAATATCCTTTCTGTGGGGAATGGAAAAAAATAGCAATTCCACAATTGTTTCTTTTGGATTTTAAATTCTGTAGTGTTTGGCATAAATAACATGTTATTTTACTCTGGGTTGATATCATTATGGCAATACTATTAACTTTTCTACATTTGTATAATAACAACACATCTAATAGAAAAAAAAATTGTTCTTATGCTACTGAATTTCAAGTGTCAAACGCCTTATAACAAATCTGTGTGATCTGTTTAATTGATCGATTCCGGGTTATGTATAAATGATTGGTTAGATTTTATTATTTTCTGGTGGAAATAGACTAAAAGCAATTCTGACATTTTTTTTTCATTTGCTTCTATAATGCTTTGATGTATTCAGTGTATCAAGCATTATTGTCAAACGGACAGGCAACCTAACATTACCTTTAAGTACATATGCATATAGCCATGGCAGGTCTTGGGGCAGTAGTTCTTTAAGTCCCCACGATTGCAGGATGCCAAATGGGTGGCAGTGGGAGTCTGCTCCATCGGTCTAACCATCCAGATGCCATTTCTCTGATCTCAAACATTACTGCAGTAGCCTGGGGGTCAGTCACCATCAAGCCCTTCTCATGACTGCAGAGGCAGTGCTTCTGAGGAACTTTATGCCTCAGCTGATGTCATTCTCCATTAAAGGGGTTGTCCCACCAAAAATATTCTACATTTTTAAAACCAGCACCTGGATCTGAATACTTTTGTCATTAACCCTTTCTACCCCGGAGGTTTTTTCGGTTCTGCATTTTCGTTTTGCGCTCCCTGCCTTCAAACAGCCATAGCTGTTTTATTTTTCTGTTCACATAGCTGTATTAGGGCTTCTTTTTTGCGGGACAAGTTGTACTTTCCAACGCCACCATTTAATATTGCATATGGTGTAGTGGGAAGCGGGAAAAAAATTCCAAATGGGGTGAAATTGCAAGAAAACCGCTATTCTGCTACAGTTCTACGGGTTTCTTATTTACAGCGTTCGATGTGCATTAAAACTGACCGGTTACTTTCATTCTACTGGTCAGTATGAATCCGGCAATACCTAATATGTATAGTTTTTCCTGCGTTTAGATGGTGATAAAATAATTAGAAAGTTGCCCTTTTTTTTTTTTTTTTTTTTTTTTTTCCTTGTCATATCTTGACCCCTATAACTTTTTGGTATTTATGTGTACAGAGCTGTATGGGGGCTCATTTTTTGCGGGGCGGTCTGAAGTTTTTATTGATACCATTCTGGGGTGTGTATGACTTTTTGATCACTTTTTATTTAATTTTTTTAGAAAAAAAAAGCGACAAAAAACAGCGAATCGCCATTTGGACGCTTTTTCCCGCCACACAATTCGCCGTATTGGAATTTTTTTTTATATTTTAAAAGTATGGGCGTTTTTTGTCACGGTGATACCCATGATGTCTATATTTATGGTTATTTAGGTATTTATTTTTTACTTATACGGAAAGGGGGGTGATTTGAACTTTTATATCTTTTTTATTTTTTATATATTTTTTAACATTTTTTTTAATTTTTTGGTGATTATTTTAAAGCTCAAATATGAGCTCATATATTGTGTTTTGTTTTTTTTTTCTTTATGAGCAATCATGGATTTACTAGATGCAGTTAAATCCATGAATTGCTCATTTCTTATCCTGGCCTGCCATCTAGCCACCAGCGAGGATTACAGTTTTCATATGGTGTACAGACACCCCGATTGGCCAATCTGTACACCACCCGGTGGTCTGTACACCATTGGTGGTCTGTACACCACCCGGAAGCGTAGGCTTCCGGGTTCAGACGCATCCTGATGCCGTGATCACGTGTGATCACGGCATCAGAAGGCCCAGGAAGTCTCCGCAGACGGAGGTAAGAAGCGGCAAGTCTCTGCTGTTAGAAACAGCAGAGACTTGCCGGCCATGACGCCCGCCGCACCCGCGAGCGGGCGTCATGTCCCCGCACCGCCCGAGCGCCGTACATGTACGGCGCCGGTCAGGAAGGGGTTAATACATTAGTATAGCCACTGAGTTATTCATTGAAATCTATCTGTATAGCGCCACCAGCTGTTTGGGACAAGTTCCCTGTCCAGCTCACTGAGGATATGCTCAGTTCCTTCCTTCAACTGTCACCAAGCTGCAGCAAAAAGGATACACCCCCGATAAGGTGCATGCCCCTTGAGCTGCCAGCTTGAAATAAATCTAGCAGAGCAATGAATGGGGAGATCTCTGGATCTATGTGAGGTTCAGGGCTGGTTCTAAGTATATTAGAAAAAGACTGGTGTGTACTATATGATATCTGATTTTTATTTTTTTACATTACTCATGGGATAACTCTTTAAGGGGTAAAAGATTGTGTTTTGTTTGCTTATTTGTAAAGTTGCACTATTTGTAGTCCTAATAGTACAAATCTTTAAGTTATGGCTACTGTCTAATTAACGGAAATGTGCATACTTGTAGGAATAGCTACTTTCTTTTCACTTGCATCCTAGTGTACAAAACCGAGAAGGTCAACATGTATTATGTTTTTGATAATTACACATGATTGGAACACAACTTTCCTACTTACCTAATGACCCTAAACTATGGCTAAAAGAGCAGGAAAAATAACAGAAACATCATCTTCTTACACTTAATGATACCTGAACAAACATGAATCACATCTCTTAGCGAAAAACAGCATGTATTTTTCGATGGCACTCATTTGAACAATCATTGGTATTATCCATAATTTACCACTATAATTACAGGATTATTCACAGGAACTTACAAGATAATACATGAATAGTTTGGTTTTAATCCACTAGCTTTTAAGTGACCTTAATGGGAAGAATACTTAGTGACCTTGGTGGTTTGGACCAAGGAAACCAATGAAAAGCTTTCAGGGCTACGTGATCTTAGTTACTGATAACTAAACACTGGACTATCGAAAGTTATTGCTAGTGTTGAGCGAGCATGCTCGGCCGAACCTCCTGTTCAGTTGAGCATGCCTACGCTCGGGTACGCTCTGTGTTCAGCCAAACACCGAGTGTACTCGAGCGCAATGCTCGAGTCTCTTCCCCGCACTGTAACGTTGATTTGTACGCTAATGCGTACGCATTGTGCGCTAATGCGTACAAATTCAGTTAATTAGCATACTTTTACGAGTGAAAGGAGTAAAAGAGGAGAAGTCGCGATTCTGACCTTTTTCTATTAATACACTCTAAAGCAGATACACGTTAGATAGAGGTGGAGATCACGTAACATATATTAAAGTGAAATGAGGAAGAATAAGTGACTCCTAAAACCAACATTTATTGAGATATCGATTAAAAAACTAAATAGTAAATGTCATGAAAAAAGGCGGATAGGAATGGGGTGTACAAAAGGACAATCCCTGTATGGCCCTAGATGTAGCCCTGTACCCAGGGAGACCCCCTGAAGGTTGGGGTGCCCTGTCACCGAACCTAGCCTACTAAGTCCCTGACTCACCCTACTAGAGTGAGGGGTACAAAATGGTATCACCTAAACTCCAACGTGTTTCGCCCAGCACTGTGGGATCCTCAGGGGGTGATGTCCAAATATATATAGGGAAGAGGGTGGAAAAGATAAATGTTTCACACTAAATAGATAAATACATGGGATAAGATGTATAGGTAAGTACTTGCCCAAGCCGGAGGGAATGGTCCCTCATGAAATATTGTCCATTAGGATGGGCTGAGGGCAAAGGAACTCCCATGTGGCGCTGATGAAGATATAAGGTCTATGGCCAATCCGCCCCTGAGTGACCTGCAAGAGCAGTTAAAATGTCCATGAAACTGTGCATGCACTTCAGCCACTCTTACAAAAACACACCCTCATTGAACTGCAAAGGCAAAATGCCTGTTAGACTGCCGGTATGAGCAGAGGATGGTGGTCAACAATTTCTTAATGCTGCAGACTGACAGGTCTACTCCCCAGTGTAACTTTCACGTTAGCCAGTGGTACTCATGCTTGACACATGCTGTTTGCTCAGGGCCCTTGAAGAGGCCACTTTTTTTGTCAGTCACAGAACTACAGGATGAATGATGTCGTTCCACTCCTTCATGTACTGAAGGGGACGCTGGCAAATCTGATTGGTGAGGGGGCAGAAGACATGGCACCTCCATTTCATGGCCGTCTGAGCCCTGAGGAGGATGAACTGGCAGAGGAGGATGAGGAGGACATAAACACCCAGGAATTTTATACACAACTAATTGATTTATCTGCCCAAGTGACAGAAGAGGAGCAGGAGGAGCTGGAAGGCTACAATGAAGATAACGCAGATAACTCTGACAGACCATGGCAGTATGCAGTGAAAATGGAAGCAGGGAGGCCCTCCAAGTCCCTTGTGCTAATGGTTAGATGCATTCTGCCATGTTTGCCATGTGAATAGTGATGAGGGATGACTACTGGCCATCCACATTGTTAGTCCCTCACCACCGGTCAAAAATGGGGGCATTTTTTAGAGAGGGATGCAAAAATGGACTACTATAGAGACATGCTGTATAGTCAGTTGGTCGCTGCCTACTAGCACCATTGCCTGTCCTCAAGAAGGTCTGAGTGTGACCCTCTGCACTCACACTCCACTGCCATGACTTTTGGATGGTGGGTGCAGGAGCAGCACCAGCTCCACATGGAGCAACTTCAGTCTGGAATCTATTATGAGCAGTTTTCTTCAGCTGCTTACTGAAGAAAGCATCCAGCAGCAGAACATGCAGCAGAACCTCAAGCAAGAGTACATACTTGGACTGCATCCTGTCACCTATGATCCAAAATCCCGTGGACTACTGGGCATGCAATTTTGAAGTGTGGCCAGAACTGGCCAAATTTGCCATGGGCATGTTGTCCTGCCCAGCTAGTAGTGTGGCATGAGGATGGATGTTCAGTGTGGCGGGGAGAATAGTTACCCCTAAGAGAACTCATTTTTCCTCCCTAGTTGAGAAAGTAACCTTTATAAAGATAATTCAGGCGTTAATCAACCAGGATTTCTGTCGTTTTCTGATGCAACAGAATAGATCATTCTGCCACTAATGATCACACTGCAGTGTGCTGCCACACGAGAATATTGTGCAAAATGGGTCATTACTTATGGCCACATCAAGCTACCACCATTCTGATACTGCCACCTGCCTGGTGCCTTGCTGCCTCTTCTGGCATTCTAACAATGGGGCTTCCATAATACCCCAATGTGGTATTACCATTTCTTCATCCTGCTACTGTCTTTAACTGCTAACCACAATGTCATATGTGTATGTTTATTCCAGGTCCTTTGTCACTGTGCATTGATAATATTGCGGTGAAACTGTCATTTCTTGTAATGTACCCTGTTATCCAGCAGATGGTGGTGTGCATCTGGTAGAGAGAGAGATCCTTAGATAGAATGGAACATACCATTTCATTTTCCCCTTTTGGGCCGAAGTGGGCTAGTGGTTGCAGTTCTTGTTTATTCTAGTCTAGTCATGAAAGGCATGAAAGATGTAGCAGCGAGGGAAAGGTTTTTCCCCTCCTGCACCAGGAGTCTCTCCAGAGCAAAGCAGCTCATAGAGCACCATGATTCATTATCGATTTACAGACAGAATATTGCAAGGGGCTCAAAAGCCATGTTAGCTACTGGAATTACACTGATTGGCTGGTCGGGAACGCATCATCGGGGGCTATTAAGCACCCGGTGACATGTGACCTGGCCAGTGTTAGACAGGGAGAGGTGCTGCAAGTAGGGACAGAGAGTGTGGGGAGAGAAGCCAGATAGGCAGGGATAGAAATCGCTCCAAAAAGATCCAAAATCCTTTTTAAGGGGTATTATATCTGGCACAAACTTATTATTCTTATTATACCGTTCATTTAGGCCGCAGTTCCTCATTTGCTGCTGCTCTATAACGTTACCGCATTCAGAATATTGGACATTCGTTTAAATTTTTCTGATCATACAGTTAATAAAAATCTGCAGTACTGTAGTTGTGACTAAGTTGCATATATACTATAAAATATGCGCAAGGCGAGCACAAAGGGATGGGGAAGTGGGTGTGCTGCTGATGGTGAGCGCAGAGGCCATGGCTCTGGGCGCGGTGAAACTGTGCCTGCTGGCAGAGCCCAAGAAACAAAGTCATCAAAAACTCCTAGCTTCATGTAACAGTTTGCAGGGTGGTGCAAGACGCAACTGTTGTCACCACAGCAGTGCGAGCAGGTAGTTGGTTGGATTTCAGCTGATAATGCTTCCAGTCAGTTCAGCACCACCCCTTTTGGACAAAGTCCAGTCTCAGTAGCCAAGAGTCTGGGCAACCGCATCCTCACCCTGATCCTCCTTCCTCCCACCATGCAGAGTCTGGGCAAAGAAGAGATCCCACATTGGGATATTCCGAGGAGCTTTTTTCATCCCCATCCCTTGGCTTGGGCCTCTCGCCAAGGCCACTTGAAGTGGGACATGAGGAGATATTGTGCCCTGATTCCCAACCTATTGAGCAAACACAGTCTGAAGACAGTGGGGAACGTCAAGTATTTTCTCCTGAGGTGGATGATGATGATGAGACACAGTTGACAATAAGTCAAGGGCAATTAGTGCCTCAAGAGGTTGTGGATGAGGATGAGACGCAGTTAAGTCAGGTTCTTGTTAGTTCACCATGTCAGGAGGAGGAGCAGTGTGAGGATGTGGAAAAGGAGGTGGTGGATGACGAAATAGCTGACCCAACCTGGGAAGGTGGCAAGCCAAGCGGGGACAGCAGTACAGAGGGGGAGGGATCCACAGCAGCGCAACAGGCTAGAAGAGGCAGTGGGGTAGAAAAAGAGAGAAGGCAGGCCACGCCAACCAGGCCCACAACTGTTCCCCGGAGCAGCCCCTTGCAGCCAGCTCCCTTGCCAAGGGTTAGATGTTCGGCAGTCTGGCGGTTTTGTAGGAAAGTTGCTGACGATAAACGGATTGTAATTTGTAACATGTGCCGTACCAAGATGAGCAGGGGTGTAAACACCAGCAACCTGACCAACACCAGCATGATCCGACACATGTCAACAAAGCACCCTAAAAGGTGGGCTGAATGCCTGGGTCCACGATGTGTCTGCAGGTCACACCATTGCCTCCTCTTCCCCTCTGTTACCTGCTGTCCAAGATGCAGGTCCAGATGCCTCCCGCCCTGCACCTGGACCTTCGCAGGAAACATCAGCCAGCACGTCCACTTCAATGTCCCAGCGCAGCGTTGAAATGTCCTTACCGCAGGTATTTGAATGCAAGCGCAAATACCCTGCCACCCACCCATAGGCCATAGCTCTAAACGTGCAACTTTCCAAGTTGCTGGCCCTGGAAATGTTGCAGTTTAGGCTGGTGGACACCGAGGCCTTTCACAGCCTGATGGCGGCGGCTGTACCTCTTAAACAGTCCCCAGCCGCCACTATTTTTCCCGGTGTGCCGTCCCTGCCTTATTCCAGCATGTGTCCAGAAACATAACCCGGGCCCTGACCAACGCAGTTACTGGCAAGGTCCTCTTAACAACTGACACATGGACAAGCGCTTGTGGCCAGGGACGCTACATTTCCCTGAGGGCACACTGGGTGAATGTTGTGGAGGCTGGGAGCGAGTCGCCCCCTGGGATGTCCCAGGTTCTACCCACTCCGAGGATTGCGGGCCCTACTTCCATCAAGATTTCCGCTGCCACCTATAGTAGCGGCTGCAACCCCTCCTTCTCTTCCTCCACCTCCTCTTCCACGTCTTTGCTTGCAGAATTGCCATCTTGCAGCACCACTCAGACTTCTGTCAGTAGCTGGAAGCAGTGTAGCACAGCAGTCGGTAAGCGGCAATAGGCCGGGCTGAAGCTTATTTGCCTGAGTGACAAACAACACACCGCCGCAGAGCTGTGGCATGGCATAAGATAATAGGCTGAGCTATGGCTCTCGCCAGTCAACCTACAGCCAGGCATGGTTATATCCGATAACGGCCACAACTTGGTAGTGGCTTTGGAGCTGGCCAACCTCCCACACATACTATGCCTGGCCCATGTATTCATCTTAGTGGTTCAGCGGTTTCTGAAAACCTACCCCAATTTGTCTCAGCTACTGGTGAAGGTGCGTCGCCTATGCGCCCATTTCCGCAAGTCACCGACAGCTTCAGCCGGCCTGGGAACCCTGCAGCAGCGCTTGAGGTTGCCGGCTCACCGACTGCTGTGCAATCTGAGCACGCGTTGGAATTCCACCTTACACATGTTAAGCAGGCTTTGTGAGCAGCAGAGAGCAGTAGTAGAATACCAGCTGCACCACAGTCGGCGCCTTTCTAGTCAGCTTCCGCTCTTCACAAGCGATGAGTGGGCATTGATGTCTGACCTCTTTGAGGTGTTACACAACTTTGATGAATCTACACAGATAGTGAACGGCGATAACGCCATTATCAGCGTAACCATCCCACTTCTGTGTCTGCTAAAAAACTCACTGCTCACAATAAAGGCCAATGCTCTGCGTGTGGAAGAGGTGGAAATGGGGGAAGACCCTACACAGGGTGATAGCCAGAGCACCATCGATTCGTCTTCTCAGCGTCAGTTGGAGGAGGAGGAGGAAGAGACGGTTGCCACCGCTACACAGGGTAGCCATGACACGTTTACACCATCTATTCGGCGTGGATGGGCTGAAGAGGAAGAAGAGGACGAGGAGGATATTGAGAGTCATGCTCCTGATGGGGAGAGGGGGAGAGCGAAGCCTTGTCTGTTGGGACTCTGGCACACATGGCTGACTTCATGCTAGGCTGCCTTTCCCGTGACCCGTGCGTTATTAGGCAACACGGATTACTGGTTGTTCACCCTTCTCGACCCCCGCTACAAAGAGAACTTCCCATCTCTCATTCCTGTGGTGGAGAGGACAAGTAAAATGTTGCAATACCAGAAGGCCTTTGTCGAAAGATTGCTCCACAAATTTCCCACTGACAACGCTGGCAGCAGAATACGTAGTTCCTTGGCCACCCGAGGAGGGGAGATGAGGGGAACACACAGCAGTTCCAACAAAGGCAAGGCGACACTCTCCAAGGCCTGGGACAGTTTTATGACACCCCGCCAGCACCCTCACCCTGAAGAGCGGCCTAGTGTGACAAGGAGGGAAAAGTTTTAGAAGACGGTAAAGGAGTACGTAGCTGACCGTGTCAACGTCCTCAGCGATCCCTCTGTGCCATATAATTATTGGGTGTCCAAGCTGGACCCGTGGCATGAACTGCCACTCTATGCCTTGGAGGTGCTGGCCTGCCCTGCCACCAGCGTTTTGACTGAGCGGGTATTTAGTGCCGCTGGGGGCATAATTACTGATAAGCGCATCCGCCTGTCAACTGACAATGCTGACAGGTTAACGCTTATAAAAAATGAACAAGGCCTGGATTGCCGCTGACTTCTGTACTCCACCAGAGGAAAGCGGCTTAACATGAAGGAAACTTAAATCAGGCTTTTAGGGTGTATTGAATACACTGTATTATCATGCACCCCTTCCTCTTCTCGTCCTCTTCCTCCTCTTCCTCCATCATATGAAACAGCTTATTAGGCTGCCCTCGAAATCCACCAGCTGGGCCTGCACCCGAATTTGTTAGCCACTCAGCTCACCAGCTGGGCCTGCCACATAATTTTTGGGCCTGTCAGCTCATCAGCAGGCACTCAACCATAATGTCAGCTTGGCATTAGCGTGTCACACTTAAATGTTTTTAACGGTCTGCTCTTCTGCAGAGTGTCACATGAAGAATATAATGTTTTCGACGGTCAGCTTGGCATTAGCGTGTCACACTTAAATATTTTATTGGTCTGCTCTTCTGCAGAATGTCACATCAAGAATATAATGTTTTCGACGGTTAGCTTGGCATTAGCGTGTCACACTTAAATGTTTTTATCTGTCTGCTCTTCTGCAGAATGTCACATCAAGAATATCATTTTTTGGGATGGTCAGCTCGACATTAGCGTGTCACACTTGAAAATTTTTAATGGTCTGCTCTGCAGCGGAATGTCACATCAAGAATATCATTCTTTTGGACGATCAGCTTGGCATTTGCGTGCCACACTTGAAAATTTTGAATGGTCTGCTATGCAGCAGAATGTCACATCAAGAATATCATTCTTTTTGACGGTCAGCTCGACATTAGCGTGTCAGATTTAAATATTTTTAATGGTCTGCTCTGCAGCGGAATGTCACATCAAGAATATCATTCTTTTGGACGGTCAGCTCGACAATAGCGTGTCACACTAGAAAATGTTTAACGGTCTGCTAAGCAGAGGAATGTCACATCAAGAATATCATTTTTTTGGACTGTCAGCTCGGCATTAGCGTGTCACATTTAAATATTTTTAACGGTCTGCTCTGCAGCGGAATGTCACATCAAGAATATCATTTTTTTGGATGGTCAGCTTGACATTAGCGTGTCAGATTTAAATATTTTTAACGGTCTGCTATGCAGCAGAATGTCACATCAAGAATATCATTCTTTTGGACGGTTAGCTCGGCATTAACATGTCACATTTAAATATTTTTAACGGTCTGCTATGCAGCGGAATGTCACATCAAGAATATCATTCTTTTGGACGGTCAGCTTGGCATCAGCTTGTCACCCTTAAATTTGGAACAGTTTGATAAAGTGTGGTGGCAGCAGGATGTGTCCCTTAAATTTGTTTTACGGTCAGCACGGCAGCAGAGTGTCAAACTTAAATTTTTTAAGTAAACTATTCCGGCCCCCGGGAACAGCTTCCGGGAGGCGCCGAGAGGCAGGGGCTCCAACAGGTGGTAGCTCACCTCCCTGCAGACAGCCAACTTGATCCTAAGATCAAACTTCGAGCTTTTTAAGTGCAGCAATAGGACATGGAATTACCGCGGAGAGCGAGAGTGGAACGGCCGACGCAGCACATGCCTCTGGGGGGGCCCTGGCCTCCCGCGGCGGATAGCGAAAAAAGAAACAGTAGTCAGCGACTCTGAGCGGTGTAGTGACAGCAGCATGTGTCCATTAAATTTTTTGGATGGTCAGCTCGACAGCAGAGTGTCACTCTTACATTCTTTTGACGGTCTGCGCAGCAGCAGAATGTCAATCCTGTTGTTTTTGAGTGTTAGCAGCAGGCCATCAATGATAATTTTTAAAGGGTGTGTCTAATGCTCTACTTTATGTGTAATAAAGGGTGTATTGGAGTGCCTGATCCTTGTAATTTTTGGCAGCCCTTTCCCTTAGTGCATAGGCTTTATGAGTGTCTGAGTCCCACAATTATACCACAGTGTGAATGAGGCCCTCCTTTATATGATATACCAGTTGTATGGGAGTGCCTCATCCGTGTAATTTTTGGCAGCACTTGCGCTTAACTTACAAGTAAATCTATGTTTCACAGTGGTTTCCCGGAAGGGCCCATCTGGCCCTTTTGTTTTTTATGGATTTTGCCTCAACCCACCTAAGTCTAAGTTTGTTTCCAGTTTCTGGAATTTGTTGTACTACCAGGTTACTCAGTTTTGCTCCTGCCTTGCCCCTTGGTGACGTTTTGTTTCTGAACTGCTCCTCTGGTGATCACCTTTGGCTACCTTCAATACCATGTCTGGCTGCTGTCACATACGTACCACCCTAGCATGGATTATTTTACTCCACTCACTCGATCTTGTGCCCACCTTTCATTCATTCTGCAAACTGGGCATAAATCACACCCAACACAGTCAATGCACCCCAGATATATGCTGTCACCACTTACTGAATTCCAGGCCAATAGGCACCCAAAACAAATGCACTCAATGCTCTCCAGCAGTCAGATGGTAAGACACACATTACAAGGCAATGGATCTGCAGAGCATACAGGGATTAATGTTAAATCAAACATTTTAATACCAAAAGGGTTCAGTGTTAAAAAAATACAAAAAGGAACAAAATAAAACAAGCAAAATAGTTATAAAGTAAATGTAAAAAACGACAGAAAAACCCAACTTACAAGCTAATCTCCTGTTAGGATAAAATATGAAACACACTCGCATCCTACCTGACCCCTGCATGTGTAAAAATCTTTATATGGTCAGCCTTCTGTCACTGCATTCCAGCCCAGGGAGTTTCAGGGAACCATGAGTATGACTACTGAGTATGACTACTGCACCCATCCGGCCACCCACACTCACATGCGCCCCTGCAGCCTGGTCGCTGCACTTCTAGTAACTGGTGTTCATGTCCCTGGTTCCAGCATCTGGTTTTTGTGTCCCTGATTCCAGAATCAGGTGTCCCTGTCCCACATTCTTGTGTTTGTGTTCCTGATTCCAGCAGCAGCTGTTTGTGTCCCACATTCCAGCATCAGGTGTTTGTGTCCCTGATTCCACGTTTTGGTGTTCATGTCCCACATTCCAGCATCAGGTGTCCATGTCTTGCATTCCAGCATCTGGTGTTTGTGTCCCTGATTCCAGCTTAAGTTGTCTGTGTCCCTGGTTCCAGTATCTCCAGTATCTGGTGTTTGCATCCCTAGTTCCAGCATCTGGTATTTGTGTCTCTGATTTTACCATCTGGTGTTTGTGTCTTGATTCCAGCATCTGGTGTTTGTGTCTTGATTCCAGCATCTGATGTCTGTGTCTCTGACTCCAGCATCAGGTGTTTGTGTCCCTGATTCCACGTTTTGGTGTTCATGTCCCACGTTCCAGCATCTGGTATTTGTGTCCCTAGTTCTAGCATCTGGTGTTTGTGTCCCTGATTCCAGCATCTGTTGTCTGTGTCCCTGGTTCCGGTATCTCCAGTATCTGGTGTTTCCATCCCTAGTTCCAGCATCTGGTGTTTGTGTCTTCATTCCAGCATCAGGTGTTTGTGTCCCTAGTTCCAGCATCTGGTGTCTTTGTCCCTGCTTCTAGCACCAGGTGTTCATGTTCCACATGTGGTGCTTGTGGTCCGTGATTCTAGCATCTGGTGTCTGTGTCCTTAATTCCAGCATCGGGTGCTCGTGTCCCACATTCCAGCATCTGGCGTTTGTGTTGGGAAGTATGATGTCTCACATTCCAGCATCTGGTGTTTGTGTCCTTGATTCCAGCATCTGTAGTCTGTGTCCCTGGTTCTAGCATCTGGTGTTTGTGTCCCTGGTTTCACCTCATATTATCCCCTAGGCTTGTGTTTCTTGTTCCAGTTCCTGCCTGTGTCCCTGTGCTCCTCATCTGGTCTCTGCTCCATGTTTGATCCTGCTACTTCACAGCTATGGACTTTTCCCTGCTGAACCTATACTGTAAGTTCCTAGACTGCTTGACTATTCTTTTCCCGTATTCTTCGTACCTATTTTGTTATCACTGCTGCATCCGCCAAAAGGTCCACATTTTTGCCTTGTAATGTTACTATTTGTAATGCTAGATCTGAACCGATAACTATATAGTAGCATATAACCATAACAATACAGGGGTACATACAGCAGTATAATGTGGTGGTTGTTTAGGGTCTCAAATCAAGTGACAGGTTCCCTTCAGTCTCACATTGTAGGAATACTTTAATAGGATCAAACATTTTAAATATAATTGTTATTTTCTATTGAATTTGAAATTGACTGTTTCACACAATTTCACCATTCCAGAGCAACTTCTCATGAACCCTGGACAGAAAAAAGAAGTATGGATTTGTGGAATAATTGTCTACATCAAGACCATTTACTTGACATAATTGATATGGAACATGGCAAAATAATTTCTTATGAAAATTCAAAAGAAGGATGACTTACTTAAGGCCTACAAGCTTCATACTTTGCTTTTATTAATTCTTTATTGACAGTGATCACCACACATCACCACCAAGTGATGTTTTGGGGACAGGAATAAGGAAGCAGGTGACATTTTCTGACCATTTGAATATTAAATAAAATCAAAAGATGAACCTTCTAGGACTTGTACCATCTTTCTCTTATCTTGAGTATATGGCTTTGTATGGACTAAATGGAAGTCTCCTGTGGACACTGTTTATACTAGACTTAAAAAGAACCCGTCATTACTCCTGACATGTCTGTTTTAGTAAACACTCATTGCTGACAAGAAAAGCAGATAGATTGAAATATCGGATTGCTGCATATATCTCAGAAAGATAAGTGAATGATTACAGGTGTGGTCAGATTAGACACTGGGTCTTGCCACAAGAGGGTGGAAAAGTGCTCCCTGATGCCCTATAAAGGGTTTTTAGAGGCTCCTTTTGGGTAGTGTACGTCTTGGTGAGAGATCACTGACTGCTAGACAAGTGAAACCAACCAGGCTTTGTTTAGGAAACAACAATGGTCAGGTTTGAGTATGGAGAACTTGTGGTGAGAATTTCAAGCCTGATTTGCTTTAGAGTGACACACTGCCCAACTACTGGTGTGACGATCTGGGAAGCCATCACATACGACAGTTGCTCACCCCAGTAGTGATACTAGGGACAATAACAATAATATATAACTTATAACAATAAGTTCAGTGATATGTGAAGGATATCTTGCGGGCACGTATTTTAACTCTTATGGCAGGGCCTCCAACTGGTATTTTTCAGCAGGATAATGTTCACCTACACACAGAGCAAGGTTTTTCCATGAATGTCTCTGCCAGACTGCAACACTTTTGTCCAGCCCAGTCACCAGATTTTTCAAAATTCGAGCATTTATGGGGCCAGATATTACAACAGCTTCGACAACCTACAAGTGTGCAGGATCTACAGGCCCAGCTGCAACATCTGTGGGCAAATATGCCACAGGATACCATACAGAACCTGTATGCATTCATTGACAGTTCATATCACAATTAAAGAACATCTTTTGTTATAACTGTACACGGTCCCATTCTTCTATGACTCCTGTTGCAAATTTATTAACAAATTTCCTAGTGAATGTGACCAGGTGGCAGTGTGTCACTCCACACTCTCACACTGTTTAGACACAGAGCCCATCACTCTACCATCATGAAGGGGATGCCGCTGCCATGTCACCCCACTACAGCTTGACCTGCTCCACTGAGGTGAACACTGCTTTCACTAGCAACCAGGCAGCATCTGATCTGTTCTCTCTCAGAATTAGTAGTGCTGGCTATTATCTCCACCCTTAGTGATGTCAGTGACATGTCATTACTGACCGGCCAGTGCCACTATTTAGGGACCGGAGGAGCAGCAGGACTGGAGCAGCCTGCTCTGGTGGCATCTGGGCTTGTTTATCACTGATTCACCAGTACTGTATTTATGTACTGTGCTTGGTTCTGGTGCTATATGTATTTAATGAGCTTGGTTCAGGTTCTGTACTTATGTACTGTGTTTAGTTCTGGTGCAGTTTTATGTAATGGGCTTGGTTCTGACACTGTATTTATGTAATAAGCTTAGTTCTGGTGCCATATTTGTCTGCTGATCTTGGTTCTGGTGCTATTTTTATGTAATGAGCTTGGTTCTGGTGCTGGATTTATATAATGGGCTTGGTTCAGGTGCTGTACGGTATTTACAGATAGGTCCAGAAATATTTAGACAGTGACACTTTATTTTTGTCATTTTAGCTGTTTACCAAAATATATTCAGGATCCATTTATATAATCAATATAGGCTTAAAGTGCAGACGCTCAGCTTTAATTTGAGGGTTTTCACATCATAATTGGAGGAAGGAAGCTCTTTAATATGTAGCTGCATCTTTTTCAAGGGACCAAAGGTAATTGGACAATTATCTCAAAATCTATTTAATGGGCTGCATGGGCCATTCCGTCATTAATCCATCATCAATTAAGCAGGTATAAGATCTGGAGTTGATTTTGGGTGTGACATTTGCATTTGGGTGTGACATTTGCATGTTCCAACATGCGGTTGGAATGGAAGTGAAACAAACCATCATTAGGCTGAAAAAAAGAGAGATAGCGGACATGTTAGGAGTGGCCAAATCAACATTTTTGTTCATTCTGTTAAAAAAGGAGCGCACTGTTGATACTTAATGTAGAAAGACCAACAAATAATCAAAAACTGAAGACAGCTACAGTGCTAGCCTGGCAAAGCATCACAAAGGAGAAAATGCAGCGTTTCATGATATACATGGGCTCCAGACTTCGGGCAGTCATTGCTTGCAAAGGATTCTCTACAAATTAGTAAAAATTAACTGTTTATTTATGGTAATGCTAATTTGTCCAATTACTTTTGAGCCCTTGAAATGAGGAGGCTTTGTAGAAAAATGGTTGTAATTTCTAAACGTTTGATAGGATATTTTTGATCAGCCCCTTGAATTACACCTGAAAGTCTACACTTCAATTACATCTCAGTTATTTCATTTCAAATCCAATGTTAAGTTATAAGTTTGGTATAGTATTATCTTAAGCTGCACATTGCACATGCCCAGCATCCTTTCCACCCACTGCTATTGGAGTTCTGAGGTGTGTGGGGGATGGGGGTGGGGGCACCAAAAAGACTTCGCACACAGTATGCCATGTAACCCTAGGCTGGTCTTGGTAGGAACACAGAGTTTTGGCAATGAAAATGGTAACACCCAGTTGGCAACTTAGTTATAGGACGGATAACAGAGTTGCAGTTATACTGCAGAGTTATAGGAAAAGATGCTGTAGAATTGTTATTTTATAGGGAATAGAAGTATTTAAAACAGACATGGTAGGAATGGTGAAAGGTACTCTTTAAGGTCATTTTAAAATATCCTATAATCTATTTGGAATTGGTTATATTAGTACATCAATCTGAGGTTAAAACCTGGTAACATGATAAATTGATGTAGGTCTCTCAAATGAGGCTTAAATCCATATTAGCTGGAAACGATCTGAAAATATTCTGACTTTCCTTCAAAAGCCACTCTGCAAAAAAGTCTGCAAAGTAAGTAAGAATGCTTTCAAAAATCAAAGTGGCAATAGTTTATTTTATCAATTAACAAAACGCAAAGTGAATGAATAAAAAAGAAATCTAAATTATTGATCCAAGTAAAAGGAACATAGATTCGTTATCTGTTCCAGAATGCATGTATATTATCAGCTGAAGTTGAAAGGGTTGTCCCACGAAAAATATGCTACATTTTATTAAGCCAGCACCTGGATCTGAACACTTTTCACGCTTGTAATTATACATTTTTTTAAATAGCTACAGAGTTATTCAATAAAATGTATCCGTATAGCGCCACCTGCTGTTTGTTTTATTTCTTATTTCTTTTCCTGGCTCACTGAGATGGTCGCATATGCTCAGTTTCATCCTACAACTGCCTTCTGAGTTGTGATAGCCTCCTGTGTGGACAACCCCCCTAAGATACATACAGAAAACACATTCCCCTTGAGCAGATTCATGTGAAATACAGGGCTGGTTCTAGCTTTGTTAGAAAGAGATTACAATGTACTATATCAGTGGTCCCCAAACTTTTTTGCACCAAGGACCAGTTTATCGTAAGACAATTTCCCCAGGGACCGGGATGGGGGGGGGTGGGGTCGAGGGGGAGGGTAGTGCTGTTGGCGCAGACTGATTCACGCAAGGTGCATATAGATACAGAGATACAGATGACTATGGAGATGAGCACTACATAATACAATTCAGACACATTGGGTGTCAGTATACACCGCAATGTTTTGCATGACATTTTTGCTTGACATTTAAAATACTTATTGATTATTTATTGTCTGTTGAGCTATGTATCTAATCCAATCATATGTGATACTGCCCTCTTAGCTGTGTACCTAATGATAACATGTATGATACTGTCTACTGAGCCAAAGTATCAAATTCTATCATGTGTCATACTGTCAATTGACAGTCATTTTGTATGTCTCCAGTTGTCTCCTTCTCACCCAGTGTCTTACTTAGAAAGCTCTTTGGTCTTGCCCATGTTGTAGAGGTTAGAATCTGATTAATTGAGTCTATGGACAGGAGTCTTTTATATACAGTAGGTGACCATTTAAGACAGCTGTCTTTAAGAAGGTAACGAGTTGATTAGCAACGTCTGACTGGTCTGGAGGAGCCTGAACTCTTAATGGTTGGTAGGGGATCAAATACTTATTTCTCTGTGCAAAATGCAAATAAATATATATATATAATTTAGACAATGTGATTTTCTGGATTTTTTTTTGGATATTCTATCTCTCACTGTTAAAATTAACCTACCCTAAAAATTATAGACTGTCCATGTCTTTGACAGTAGGCAAACTTACAAAATCAGCAAGGAATCAAATACTTATTTCCTTCACTTTATATATGCTCTCAATACAGAGGGGGCATTATACATATGGCCACTACAGGGGCATTATAATACAGGGGCACTACAGGGGATCATTATAACCACAGGGGCCACTGTAGAGGGGCTTCAAAAATACTGGGGGTACTACAGGGGGCATTATACAGTGCCTTGCGAAAGTATTCGGCCCCCTGGAACTTTTCAACCTTTTGCCACATTTCAGGCTTCAAACAAAAAGATATAACATTTTAAATTTTTGGTGAAGAATCAACAACAAGTGGGTCACAATTGGGAAGTGGAACGAAATTTATTGGATCAGTTAAACTTTTTTTGTAATAATAAAACTGAAAAGTGGGGCGTGCAAAATTATTCGGCCCATTTACTTTCAGTTCAGAAAACTCACTCCAGAAGTTCATTGAGGATCTCTGAATGATCCAATGTTGTCCTAAATGACTGATGAAGATAAATAGAATCCACCTGTGTGTAATCAAGTCTCCATATAAATGCACCTGCTCTGTGATAGTCTCAGGGTTCTGTTTAAAGCACAGAGAGCATCATGAAGACCAAGGAACACACCAGGCAGGTCCGTGATACTGTTGTGGAGAAGTTTAAAGCCGGATTTGGATACCAAAAGATTTCCCAAGCTTTAAACATCCCAAGGAGCACTGTGCATGCGATCATATTGAAATGGAAGGAGTATCAGACCACTGCAAATCTATCAAGACCCGGCCTTCCCTCTAAACTTTCATCTCAAACAAGGAGGACTGATCAGAGATGCAACCAAGAGGCCCATGATCACTCTGGATGAACTGCAGAGATCTACAGCTGAGGTGGGAGAGTCTGTCCATAGGACAACAATCAGTCGAACACTTCACAAATCTGGCCTTTATGGAAGAGTGGCAAGAAGAAAGCCATTTGTCAAAGATATCCATAAAAAGTCTCGTTTACAGTTTTCCACAAGCCACCTGGGAGACACACCAAACATGTGGAAGAAGGTGCTCTGGTCAGATGAAACCAAAATCCAACTTTTTGGAAACAATGCAAAACGATATGTTTGGCGTAAAAGCAACACAGTTCATCACCCTGAACACACCATCCCCACTGTCAAACATGGTGGTGGCAGCATCATGGTTTGGGCCTGCTTTTCATCAGCAGGGACAGGGAAGATGGTTAAAATTGATGGGAAGATGGATGGAGCCAAATACAGGAGCATTCTGGATGAAAACCTGTTGGAGTCTGCAAAAGACTTGAGACTAGGACGGAGATTTATCTTCCAACAAGACAATGATCCCAAACATAAAGCAAAATCTACAGTGGAATGGTTCAAAAATGAACGTATCCAGGTCTTAGAATGGCCAAGTCAAAGTCCAGACCTGAATCCAATTGAGAATATGTGGAAAGAGCTGAAAACGACTGTTCACAAACGCTCTCCATCCAACCTCAAAGAGCTTGAGCTGTTTTGCAAGGAAGAATGGGCAAGAATTTCAGTCTCTAGATGTGCAAAACTGATAGAGACATACCCCAAGTGACTTGCAGCTGTAATCGCAGCAAAAGGTGGCACAACAAAGTATTAATGCAAAAGGGGCCGAATAATTTTGCATGCCCCACTTTTCAGTTTTATTATTAAAAAAAAAAGTTTAAATGATCCAATAAATTTCGTTCCACTTCACAATTGTGACCCACTTGTTGTTGATTCTTCACCAAAAATGTAAAATGTTATACCTTTTTGTTTGAAGCCTGAAATGTGGCAAAAGGTTGAAAAGTTCCAGGGGGCCGAATACTTTCGCAAGGCACTGTAACTACCAGAGACATTATAGGGAGCTTTATTACTACTGTGGACTGTATAAGGGTGACTTATAGATGGGCCTTATTACTACTGTGTGCTCTATAGTGGGCCTTGTAGGGGGGCATTGTCACTTCAGGGGCCACTATAGGGGGCCTTTTATCTACTAGGGTCCCTATGGAGCATTATCAATATTAGGGGTGCTGTGGGTACACTGTTAATGAGCACAATATGGAGGGCATTACTAATGGGGTTGCTAATAGGGGTACTGTAGGGGCATTATTAATATTGAGGGTAATCTGGGACCACTATTATTATGGGGGGGCTATATGTATGGCACTGTTGTTTTTGCAGTATAGTATGGGTATGGGGAGCACAGCAGGCTTACTATTGGGGGTAGCAGGGGGTAGTGGGGCACTAGCAGGGGAAGGATGATAGAAAAGTAAAGTATTGAAGTATTTGTGTTGTAAACTCTACAGAGATAAGACGAGGCTGAGTGAATTTATCAAGGCGGTCTGATCTCCGAATGGAGAAGATGAGGAAAGAAAAGTCTACATCAGAGAAGACATCACTGGATGCAAGAGGTTTGTGGTGCTGTATTATCCGAATATATTGATGGGATACATTGCTGGACATAGGAACCCATAGCCAGGTGACAAAATGGTAGTGCCCCACACCGGGGTACTACACATGAGATTACCGATAGCTATGTATGTCAGTGTCATTCAGACATCATTTTCAAAAGCTGCTTATTAGACCATAGACAAGACACCATGAAACCTATGGGATTCTGTAAAAGAGTCCTATGCTTAGGATCCCTCTAGAAAGAAGTGGCCCTGGAGAACTGCACAATTCCCCAATTAGGAAATGACCCTGAACAACTATATATATATATATATATATATATATATATATATATATATATAAATGTACTGTATATATGTAAAAAAAATTTAATTGAGAGCTGTTGGCTGCGATGTTTCGATGTTCAGCTTTGTTTCTCTATGTAGATAAGGTGATGTATCAGATGTTCTCCTTCTTTCCATGCATCATCCCAGGTAGTGTAGGGTATTATATAAAACTCCATTAGCTGTTGTCATCCGTGATCTAGAAAACAATGGACAAACATTTTCAGTTGAAAAAAATTTCTGTATATAGTAATAATGTAAAAAAACACAATGAGAAATCTCTGCAACTTTAAATGCAACTTTTTTGACTTTTACAGAAGTCTAAAATAAGAAAAGAGCCATAATCCATATCTAATCACAAAATGTCAAAAATATAACCAAATGTCGCAGAAAATGTTGTAGTTGCAATAAAACATTATGCCACAAAACTGACGTATGTGATTTTTTAAATGACCCGTAGAGTCTCCATTATAATACACAGAGTCCATATTATCATACAAAGAGCTAATATTAAAATACTCAGAATCCATGATCAGAATCCAGGATTGGGAAGAGGAGAAGGCTCTGTACTCACCGCTTCCTGGTCCTCGGCTGTGCTGTGGCTGCGCACAGTATGAAGACGCTCTGTGACCTCACACTGTGTGCGTCAGATCACAGCGCAGCCCGCGGCAGGAAGAGCAGGAGGAGTGCTGGAGGTGAGGAGCGACATTGTCTTGAGTGGGAAAGGTAAGTGGATTTTCTGTGGCTGAGGGCTGATCCAAAAGCTGGGAGCCGATAAGCTGAGGCATGGGGGCTGACGAGAGGCAATGTGGGCTGATATGGGGGCTAATGAGAGGAATATGGGGGGTTGATAAGAGGCATACGAGGGTAAATGAGAGGCATGGGGCTCCTATCTGATAGGCGGTCATTTTATTGGGGTCTGATCTGAGGTCTTATTGAGGTGTTATTAACATTGGTAGTCTGACCTGAGGTCTAATGAAAAATATTTTTTTGCTATTGTCCTCCTCTAAAACCTAGGTGCGTCTTATGGGCTGGTGTGTCTTATAGGGCGAAAAATATGGTTATACACGGAGCCCATATTCTAATACACAGAGTTCATATTATAATACACAAAGTCCATATTGTAATACACAGAGTCCATGTTATAACACACATTGTTCACATTATAATACACAAATCCCATACAGACTGTGTACTATAACACTGACTCTGTAAATTATAATATGGGCTCTGTGTATTATAATACGGACAGAGTATTATAATATGGACCCTGTGTATTATAACATATAACTCTGTGTATTTTAATATGGAATCTGTATTATAAAATATATCTCTGTGTATTGTTATATATAACTGTGTATTATAAATTGGAATCTGTGTATTAGAATATGGACTTGGTGTATTATAATATGGATTCTGTGTATTATAATATGGACTCTGTGTATTATAATATGGATTTTGTGTATTATAATATGGACTCTGTGTATTATAATATGGACTCTGAGTATTATAATAAGGACTCTGTTTATTATAATATGGACTCGGTCTATTATAATATGGACTCTGTGTGTTATAATATGGAATCTGTCTATTATAATATTAACTCTATGTATTATACTCTGGACTATATGTATTATAATATGGACTCTGTGAATGACACAAAAAAGATATGAGACTAAATGTCATTACCGGTCAACATGGGGCCCCGTAGTAGAATTAGGAAACCTCAATTACCAGACACTGACATATCTATGTATAGATACATATATCACATAAACCACATACATGTACACAAATCACTGAGATCTGATACTGAACACATAAAAAGTATCACAATGTGGTGGATCCACGATCACCTGTTATGCTTCATTCACACATCAGAGTTCAGTCAGTGATTTCCATCAGTGATTGTGAGCCAAAACCAAGTGCAGCTCTAAACACAGAACAGGTGCAGATCTTTTCCTTATTCATTATGTCTGTGGAGGGACCAGTCTTGGTTTTGGCTCACAATCACTGATAGAAATCACTGACCAAAACACTAAAGTGTGAATGAGGCTTTAGGTGCAAAAGCGGAACATCCTGTGATGAACATCATGTAGAATCTCCAGGCCTGGTGACGCTACCATACTCTTTATGATGTCATAATCAATCGCTGGTCTGACCAACTTCTTGTGACATCATAATAAGTAGAATCTGGATGAGGTCAACCTCTTCTGATGTCATAATGTAGAATGTGTGTAATACCGGCTCACTCCCTGGCAACGGTGTCAGTCTATGGCTCACAATGTGCTCATGAAAGCGACGCTGAGTTGAGATAGGACAAGTGGAGGCAGTTCTGCACAAGCGGGTAAAAGTAGAAGAGGTTGTCCAGCGCAAGCGACAACGAGTGGAAATGGAGGAAGTAGAAGATATGGAGGTAGAAGGAAGACAGTATGCGGATGATGTTGAGATGACAGACGCGAATGATGAAAAAGAGGATAGCTAGGGTTGCTGGTCACTCTGCTTACTGTAATGCTATAGCTTTGCAGAATATTTCTAGTTTTGTCTTTTAAGTCTCTCTGGAGTAGTGGTCTCACCAATGAGTGGATTCTCTGGTCCCTAGGGCCCTAGAAGCAGGAGCAATGGTATGTGCTTCCTCACTTCTCATTATCTAGACTACAACTCCCCTTACTTGACAGAAAGTAACATAGTAACATAGTTTATAAGGCCAAAAAAGAGATCTGTCCATTTAGTTTGGCCTGTTACCCTGCAAGTTGATCCAGAAGAAGGCAAAAAAAACCCTGTGAGGTAGAAGCCAATTCAAAAATTCCCTCCCGACTCCAATCAGGCAATCAGAATAACTCCCTGGATCAGCGACCCATCTCTAGTAACTATAACCTGTGATATTATGACCCTCCAGAAATACATCCAGGACCCTCTTGAACTCTTTTAGTGAATTTACCATCAACACCTCCTCAGACAGGGAGTTCCATAGTCTTACTGCTCTTAGCGTAAAGAATCCTCTTCTATGTGTGTGTACAAATATATAATTCCAGACGCAGAGGATGTCCCCTCGTCACAGTCACAGTCCTGGGGATAAATAGATCATGGGAGAGATCTCTGCACTGACCCCTGATATATTTATACATAGTTTATTGCTTATAGCTTATTGACCTTGGCAGCAGCTGTCTGACACTGGTTTCTACAGCTAAGGCTACTTTCACACTTGCGTTTGCAGGATCTGTTTGTGAGATCTGTCACAGGCTCTCACAAATGGTCCTGAACTGATCAGTTTTGTCCTAATGCATTCTGAATGGAAAAGGATCCGTTCAGAATGCATCAGTTTTGCTTTAGTTTGCTTCAGTTCAGTCACCATTCCGTTTTGGAGGCGGACACTAAAACGCTGCTTGCTGCGTTTTGGTGTCCACATGAAGAAACTGATGCAAACGGATCAGTCATGACTCACAATGTAAGTCAATGGGGGCGGATCCGTTTTGTCTTTCAATGGAGTTCAAGACGGATCCGTCTTTGCTATGTAAAAGATAATACAAACGGATCCATTCAGAACTGATGCAGACGGTTCTATTATCATGACGGATCCATTTGTGAGAGCCTGGACAGATCTCACGAACGGATCCTGCAAACGCAAGTGTGAAAGTAGCCTTAGTTTGCTGTTCACTAAAATTCCTTTTCCATGTCAGTGTTACCCAGTGTTTTAACATTTAGAATGTACTGGTGACTTGCATTATTCCTTCCTATGTGCATAACTTTACATTTGTCAGTGTTAAACCTCATCTGCCACTTCTCTGCCCAAGCCTCCAATCTATCCAGATCCGTCTGTAGCAGTCTACTGTCCTCTTCTGTTTTAATTACTTTACACAGTTTAGTGTCATCTGCAAAAATTAATATTTTACTGTGCAAGCCTTCTACATGATCATTAATAAATATATTGAAGTGAATAGGGCCCAACACTGACCCCTGTGGTACCCCATTAGTCACAGTGACCCAATCTGAGTGTGTACCATTAATAACCACCCTCTGTTTTCTATCACTGAGCCAGTTACTTACCCACATACAGACACCCAGTTGAAGCATTCTCATTTTACATACTATCCTTTTATTTTTTAATGCTTTGGAGAAGTCCAGATATACAATATTCCATTGATTCGCAGCGGTCAAGTCTAGAACTTTCCTCCTCATAGAAACTGATTAAATTAGTTTGACATGACCAATCCCTCATGAAGCCATGCTGATATGGAGTTATTTGCTTATTTTCATTGAGGTACCCCAAGATAGCATCTCTTAGAAAACCTTCAAACAGTTTATCCACGACAGATGTTAAACTTACTGGCCTATAGTTTCCGGGCTCTGTTTTTGGACCCTTTTTGAATATTGGCACCACATTTGCTATGCACCTATCCTGTGAAACATTCCCTGTCAGTATAGAGTCCTTAAATATCAGAAACAAGGGTCTGGCTATGCCATCTGGTCCTGGCGATTTGTCTATTTTCATCTTTTTAAGACGTTGCTGTACTTCTTCCTTGGTCAGACAGGGCACTTTTAATGGGGAATTTACTTTTATATTCTGCATTTCATCTGACAGTTTATTTTACTCAGTGAATACAGTCGAGAAAAGGTGCCAAAACCTTCAGGTTTATACTTTTTACTATTTATATAATTGAAGAAAATTTTAGGGTTAGTTTTACTTTCTTTGGCGATTAATCTCTCGGTCTCTAGTTTGGCTGCTTTTATTTGTCTTTTACATATTCTATTTTATTCTTTATAGTTTTTCAATGCTTCCTCGCTACCCTCCTGTTTTAGTGATTTAAATGCTTTCTTTTTTGTCATTTATTGCTTTCTTTACAGTTCTATTTATCCACATATGTTTTTTCTTGTTCCTTAACCTTTTATTCCCATAAGGAATGTACTTCTCACAATTAGATATTAGGATACTTTTAAAAATCTTCCATTTTGTGGCTGTATTTTTATTTTTGAGGACTTTGTCCCAGTTAGTTAGGTCTATGGACTCTCTAAGGCCCCATTCACACGACCGTATAAATAGATCCGATCCAAAATTGCAGAACAGGTGCGGACCCAATCATTTCAATGGGGCCGCAAAAGATGCGGACAGCATCCGTTGTTCCGTTCCGCGGCGCAGCAAAAAATATAGAGCATGTCCTATTCTTGTCCGCAACCGCAGACAAGAATAGGCATTCTCTATATAGTGCTGGCCATTTGCGGTCTGCAAATTGTGGAATGTACACGGCCGGTATCCGTGTTTTGCGGATCCGCAATTTGCAGACCGCAAAACACTTACGGTCGTGTGAATGGGGCCTTAGTTGGCTAAATTTTGCTTTTTTGAAGTTTGGTATTTTTGTTCCTCCCTGAAGAAACACTCTTTTGAATGACAATTGGAAGGTTATTACTTTATGGTCACTATTTTCCAGGTGTCCCCCAACCTACACATCTGTTGTTCTGTCAGGTCTATTGGTTAATACTAAGTCCAGTATGGCTGTCCCTCTAGTCGGGTCCTGTTGGGTAATTGTCTTTGGTTATTGCCAAGAACCTACGTATTTCCTTTATGAGATATACAGGTTTCAGTTTCCCATTCTATATCTAGGTAGTTGAAGTCCCCCATAATAACGACCTCGTTATGATTTGCCGCTTCGTCTATTTAGTTTAGAAGTAGATTTTCTGTGGACTATGTGAATTATGTGGTATATTAGGTGGTTTATAACAAACTCCTATTAGTATTATATTATTGTTTTTTCCTCCATGTATTTCTACCCACAGTGACTCCACATATTCATGTCCCTCACTTATATCTTCCCGGAGTCGGTCCAGTTCTCCAGGAACCCAAAGCCCTCCTTCATACGCCTGTTCTTGAGATATGAGGCATATGGGGGCTGATGAGAGGCATGGGGCTCTTATCTGAGGTCTGATTGGGGGTTACTCACATTGGGGTCTGAGCTGAAGTCTGATTGGGGGTCTGATCTGAGGTCTTATTGGGGTCTTATTAACATTGGGGGTCTTATTGGGACTGTTGTTTTATAACTCAAATAGAGATGAGCGAAGTATTGAAAAATTTGATTTGGCTGTTTTGCTGAATAAAAAAAAATGTTGCTTTGTGATGAATTACAAAGCGCATTTGTTTCTAAGTTGTGGATATAATGACAGGGAGCGGCGATTGCGCCAACCCCCGTCATTGTACCTCTCAGATGCTGCATTCATAGCTGATTGCAGCATTTTACAGTAATAAAACAGTGTAAAATAAAAAAAAAAGAAGAAAAAAAATCATACTTACCACCTCAGTTTTATCACGAAGAGCTGGATGCTGCCATCTTGATTGAAGATCTAGAGCAAAATTTTGTGCGGCCCGTGATAACATCATCATGTTGTCTGACGTTGTAACATCATACGTCACTGTGCACAGGATTTTGTGCGAGATCTTCAATCAAGATGGCGCAGGTTCTTCATGCTCAAACGGAAGAGGTAAGTATGTTTTTTTAATTTTTTACTGCCATTCAGGGAAAATCTCCACTTCTTCGACTCATAAACATAACCAAGCTATGACACAGTAAGATTTTCCTTGGCAAAAACCAGCCTTTATTTACTTACAACCCTGAATAAAGTCATCACAATTTGCATAGAATGAAGTCAGTGAAGAAGGTCTTAGACTGAGGATAATACGTCCAAATAATTGTCTCTATTCCATAAACTAAAAAATTGCCGCTGTGCATTAACAGGATTACCTGTGAATGGCAAATGTTTATGCTCCATCATAGGATTATTGTATTAGCATATAGCAGGCGATTAAGAGATCCCCAGCAAGCTGCTGGTATTGCTAGTATTATGTTCAGCCTAAAAATAAAAAAGTCTAATAAGACAGTACTACATATATGACAAATAGTGTTGAGCGAACATGTTCGGCCGAATACACTATGAATACCGCGTGTGCTCAAGCGCCATGCTTGAGTCACCTCCCCGCACGCTAATTAGCCAATTAGTGTGCAGGGAGGGATGGCATTCAGTGTAATGCCAGTAGCCATCTTAGCTACTGGCATTACACTGATTGGCTAGCCAGGTCACATGTCAACGGGTGCTATAAAGCACCCGGTGACATGTGACCCGGCCAGTGTTAGACAGGGAGAGCTGCTGCATGCAGGGACAGACAGTGTAGGGAAAGAAGCACGCTAGGCAGGGATAGAAATCGCTAAACAAAGACCCAAATTATAATAGACCCCTATTATATCTAGCACAAACCTACATTTTATTATTTTGGAGGACTTTAACGGTGGTGAAAATAGCGCTAGGTGGCCTGCCATTAAAGCCACATGCGCTGCTGCAGCAAGGAGGGACATACACTGTTGGGAGAGAAGCACGCTAGGCAGGGATAGAAATCACTCAAAATAGATCCAAAAGCCCTTTTAAGGGCTATTGTATATGGCAAATATCAATATTTTATTATTTTTGGAGTCTTTAAAGGTGGTGAAAATAGCACTAGGTGGCCTGCCATTAATGCCACATGTTACATAGTTACATAGTTACATAGTTAATACGGTTGAAAAAAGACACCATCAAGTGTCAGATGTCCATCAAGTTCAACCAAGGGAGGGGGTAGGAGTGATGAAGGGGAGGGGGACGGGTAACCTTAAGACATGACTCTACATTTCTTAATATGTGGTGACCTTCTTTTTCTCTAAGAATTTATCTAAGCCTGTTTTGAAGCCCTTAGCTGTCTTTGCTGTGACCAGCTCCTGCGGTAGACTGTTCCACAGATTCACAGTTCTTATAGTAAAGAAGGCTTGTCGCCACTGGAGTCTGAACCTTTGCTTCTCCAGGCAGAGGCAGTGCCCCCTTGTCTTTTGAGGGGATTTTACCTGGAACAGTTTTTCACCATATTTTTTGTATGGGCCATTTACATACTTATACAGGTTGATCATGTCCCGCCTTATACGTCTCTTCTCAAGACTAAACAAGTTTAACTCCTTCAATCTTTCTTCATAGCTAAGATGCTCTATGCCCCTTATCAGTTTAGTTGCCCGTCTCTGCACCCTTTCCAGCTCCAGGACATCCTTCCTATAAACCGGAAGCCCAGAACTGAACAGCATATTCCAGATGAGGCCGTACTAATGCTTTATACAGTGGTAATATGACATCCCTGTCTCGCGAGTCCATGCCTCTTTTAATACATGACAATATTCTGCTGGCCTTAGAAGCAGCCGATTGACATTGCATGCTATACTGCAGTCTATGGTCTACAAGGACACCCAGATCCTTCTCTATAAGTGACTCTCCCAGTGTTACTCCCCCTAGGACATAGGAGGCATGCAAGTTGTTAGTACCCAGATGCTTAACTTTACATTTATCCACATTGAACCTCATCTGCCAAGAGGATGCCCAAACACTCAGTGTGTCCAAGTCAGCTTGTAACTTCTGCACATCTTCCATAGACTGGACTCTACTACAAAGCTTAGTGTCATCTGCAAAAATTGAAACAGTGCTGTTAATCCCTCCCTCTATATCATTAATAAATAAATTAAATAAAAGTGGACCCAGCACTGAACCTTGGGGTACACCACTTATAACTGGGGACCATTCAGAGTAGGAATCATTCACCACCACTCGCTGAGTACGCTCCTTCAGCCAGTTCTCAATCCAGTTACAGAGTAGATTTTGTAATCCAACTGACCTTAATTTACCCATCAAACGTCTATGAGGGACCGTATCAAACGCTTTTGCAAAGTCCAAATACACAATATCCACAGCCGCCCCTCTATCCAGACTTCTACTCACTTCTTCATAAAAAACAATCAGGTTAGTCTGACAGCTTCTGTCCTTAGTAAAACCATGCTGGTTATCACTTATAATACTATTATCCAAAACATATTCCTGTATATAGTCCCTTATTAGACCCTCAAAAAGTTTCCCCACAATGGACGTTAAGCTCACCGGTCTGTTATTCCCGGGGGATGACCTAGAGCCCTTCTTGAAGATGGGCACCACATTTGCTTTACGCCAGTCCCTCGGCACTATGCCAGTCACCAGAGAATCTTTGAATATTATATACAAGGGCAAAGAAATTACTGAACTAAGTTCCTTAAGAACTCTTGGGTGTAACCCATCTGGTCCTGGAGCCTTATTCACGTTTACTTTGTTTAACTTAGCTTTGACCATATCTATATTGAACCAGTTGAGTATATTACATGAAGTATCACCAGCACTTACTCTACCGACAGCAGCTCCCACCTCTTCATGTGTATATACAGAACTAAAGAACTCATTCAGTAGCTCCGCCTTTTCCTGATCCCCAGTAATCAATTCCCCATCACTATTATTCAGAGGTTCTACATGCTCTGACCTAGGTTTTTTTGCATTTATATATTTGAAGAATTTTTTGGGATTGGTTTTGCTATCCCTGGCCACCAGCCTTTCATTTTGAACTTTTGCTGCTTTTATAGACCTTTTACAATCTTTATTAACCCTTTTGTAGTTATTAAAGGCTATGGCAGTCCCCTCTGATTTGTATATTTTAAATGCCCTTTGTTTTTCATGTATTGCCCTTTTAACATCCGCATTAAGCCACGCAGGGTTTAATTTTAAGCGTTTGTATTTGTTCCCCCTAGGAATAAATTCTGCAGTATAGTTACCCAGTGTAGATTTGAAGGTCTCCCATTTATTATCTGTGTCACTACTTGACAACAACTGCTCCCAGTCTATGTCCTGGAGTGCGGCCCATAACCCTGGGAAATTGACCTTTTTAAAATTAAATGTTTTTGATCTCCCAGCATGTTTATGCTTTCTACACTTTAGGATAAAAGTAACTATATTGTGGTCACTATTACCAAGGTTTTCCCGAACAATTACCTCCTCAACTATCTCTGCATTGTTAGATATAACCAGATCCAACAGTGCATCACTTCTTGTTGGTTCTTCTACAAACTGGCCCATAAAATTATCCTGCAATAAGTTAAGAAAATTTCTCTCCTTTGCAGTTGAAGCCGATCCATGACCCCAATCAATACCAGGGAAGTTAAAATCTCCCATAATCACTACTGTACCCGCCTGGGCAGCCCGCTCTATTTGTCTATGCAGCTGATCCTCTATCTCCTCAGTGATGTTTGGGGGTCTATAAATTACACCAAAAATAATTCTTTCATTGTTAGTCTCCCCTTGTAATTCCACCCACACGGATTCTGCATTCACACAATCATCACCCACTATTGTCTCCTTCATACTCGCTTTTATACTACTTCTGACATACAGACATACTCCTCCTCCTTTCCTATTCTCCATATCCCTCCGAAACAGAGTATAACCCTGGAGATTGACAGCCCAGCCATGCGAAGAGTCCAGCCATGTCTCAGCAACTCCAACTATATCAATTTCCTCCTCCAGTACCATGACCTCAAGCTCAGCCATTTTGCCTGCTAGACTTCTGGCATTTGTGAACATACACTTTAAATTACCATGTGTTTTTGTACATTTAGGTTTAGAAATTTAATTTATTGATGTTTTCTGACTAGACATGTTTTTTCTGCTGATTTGTAACACATGGATCTCCTTATCCACTGCTGTTATCCTCCCCCTGTGGTCCACTTCTCCACCCACCACTCTGTTTTGACCACTCTCTAACCTATCTACCACTGCATGCTTTGCTTTATTTTCTGCTTGTCCTCCCCCCCACATCCCTAGTTTAAAAACTCAGCCACCCCCTCTAGGATTCTCTCCCCCAGCACAGCAGCCCCTCTTCCATTCAGGTGCAATTTATCCGCAGAATACAATTTGTACCCCAATGAAAAATCAGCCCAGTGCTCTAAGAACCCGAACCCTTCTCCCTTACACCAAGACTTGAGCCATGCATTCAACTCCCTCAGTTCCTGCTGTCTGTCCTGCGATGCGCATGGCACAGGCAGTATTCCTGAGAATACAACCTTGGAGGTCCATCCCTTCAGCTTGGCTCCTAGTTCTCTATAATTATTCTTAACAGACCTCCACCTACCATTTATTCTGTCGTTGGTTCCCACATGGACCACGACAGCTGGGTCATCCCCAGCCCCTCCCAGTAATTTGTCCACCCGTTCCACCACATGCCGAACCCTGGCACCAGGGAGACAGCAAACTATTCGGTTGAGGCGGTCTTGGCGACAAATTATTCTATCCGTCTTCCTGATTATGGAATCCCCTACCACTACTAGCTGTCTCGGCCTGCCTGCTTTACCATCCCCCCCACTACTAGATGGACTGTTCCCCCGGCTGTTAGGGAGACCAGTATCCACTAGGGTTGCCATTTCTGAGACTGACACCCTCGCATCATCACCTAACTTGGCAATTTTGCTTGGGTGCACAGAAGCAGGACTGGCCTTCCTTTTCCTAGACCCCTTGCCACTCCCTCTATTTGGGTTAACCCAGCTCCTTACATGGGCATCCTGATTTTCCTCTCCACCCTCCATAACAGACCCCATAACTGCCTGTTCTGTGAGAAGCAGGCCCCTCTCAAGATCTCTTGTTTCCCTCAGTGTTGCAATATGCTTCTCCAGATCTCTAATGTGAGCTTCCAGATTGGCAACATGCTCACATCTACCACAGCGGTATTCACCCAGGAACTGCTGCTCCTGTTGATCATACATGTGGCAGACTGTGCACTGTTGAAAACTTTCAATCTTGCTATCCATCCCAGTGACAAAACAGCAATCAATTAACAAGAATAAAGTATTTACTGCAAACTTTTTACAACTCTTATAACTCTACTGGTCACTTAGCTCAGTCACTTGTCTCAGGAGCAGCCTCAGTCAAGAGCTGCTGCTGCATTCTGTAGGATACTCTCTGTATACTATATACCTGACATATTTTGCTATAATTTCTGCTGTTAAGCTCGCAGTACTTCTTTTGCGTCTTGCTGTATAACATTTGCGTAGGGATAGAATTTCTATAGGCAGGGTTAGTATCATTGTTCAAAAGACACAAAAGTCCATTGTTAAATCCTCCTTTTTTTTTTTTTGGTGGCAAAGTGTGCCCTTTCAGTAACGCCAGGTGCACAGCGTATTACAACCGTTCAAAAGTCTATGTAGCTGACATCCGTTGTTACATTTAATACCGTTAATTTAGGCCGCAGTTCCTCATTTGCATCTGCAGTTTAATTTGCCCAAGGAGGGAATTAAACTATAGGGATCGGATTTGGGTAGGTAGAAAGATTGTTTCTGTTCCAAAAAGACCAAAGTCCATTGTGAAATACGTCTGTTTTTTTTTTTTTTGTGGCAAAAAAAACCCCAAGTGTGCCCTGTCAGTAATGCTAAGTGCACAGCGTATTACAACCGTTCAAAAGTCTATGGAGCTGACATCCGTTGTTACATTTAATACCGATAATTTAGGCCGCAGTTCCTCATTTGCGTCTGCAGTTTAATTTGCCCAAGGAGGGAATTAAACTATAGGATTTGAGTAGGTAGAAAGATTGTTTCTGTTCCAAAAAGACCAAAGTCCATTGTGAAATACGTCTGTTTTGTTTTTTTTTTGGTGGGAGCACGTCCACTTCAATGTCCCAGTGCAGCGTTCAAATGTCCTTACCCCAGGTATTTGAACACAAGCGCAAATACCCTGCCACCCACCCACAGGCCATAGCTCTAAACGAGCAACTTTCTAAATTGCTGGCCTTGGAAATGTTGCCATTTAGGCTGGTGGACACTGAGGCTTTTTGCAGGCTGATGGCGGCGGCTGTCCCTCGTTATGCAGTCCCCAGCCGCAACTATTTTTCCCATCCCCGCCTTACACCAGTATGTGTCCAGAAACATAACCCGTGCCCTGGTAATTTCTTCTTCGGTCTGCTCTTGAGCAGAATGTCATATCAAGAATATAATTTTTTCGACGGTCAGCTTGGCATTAGCGTGTCACACTTAAATTTTTTTTAACGGTCTGCTCTTCAGCAGAATGTCACATCAATATCATTTTTTTGGACGGTCAACTCGGCATTAGTGTGTCACACTTAAATCTCTCATCTTTAATAGCAGCGACTTCGGTGTCCAAGATGCATCCAGACATCCTCCCCATGCTGTTCCCTAACCATTTCTGTGGTGTTTCCACCATTTTCTGACGTTTCCCTATGGACCAGACACTCTCCCCTCATCTGAGCAGGGGGTGCCTGGTCTTCTCCCATTGACTTCCATTATATTTGGGTGCTCGACTGTGCACTCGAGCACCACCTAGTGTTCGGCCAGAGCACCCGAGCACCTGAACATCTGGGTGCTCAATCATTACTAATGACAAACTTGAGATATATTGATACTCAGCAGATGTCACACTCCTACCTCCTAAAGCAAGGATTGAATATTCCTTACCTTGTTCCACAGTTACTTAAAGGGGTTATCCCATATGCATTCTTAGCCTTCCACTGCCACAGCTCTACCCTCTTTCTCTGTCTGCCAGGGGCGGTACCATCATGCTTGACAGTACAGTAAAGCCATGCTCTGGTGACTTCATCGCACCACTTGCTTGTACAACTGCACTCTCAGTGCTGCTGCTAGCAGTGTTTAATAGCAGCTTTGTCCGTGAGGGAGTTTTACAGGATCCTGAGCCCTGGCCATGTAAGAGCAGTTGCCGAAAGCTACTTCCTATGCCCTGGGGCTGTTCAATTAGTTTAAATGTAGCTACAGTGCGGGAACAGGCGAGGCTGTGCATTTGTGAATATGCATCCTCCCGTGCACGCTCCAGCACAGTTCAAGGAAGGCAGAGAAAGACACCATGCAGGCGATGGTCATAACCACTGACAACCAGCTGACAACATAACTACACAAAAATGACAAAAAGGGAGAAGGAGACGATAACAAAATCCATATGCATAGTGTCAGTCTGTTATTATGCTCAAAAGCACACAATGAATACCACTTTAGAAGATGGGACAAATCCTTTAATAGTGCTCTAAATAAGCCAATATTAAAATGGTTGTTCAGCCTTTACTAAATGACAGCCCTTCCTCACTATAGGTGATCATTAGCAAATCAGTGGACGTCTGACTTCCTGCATGCCCTAGTCATAAAGAAAGGACCGGCACTCTTGTAAGGTTGCTTTTATGGATGCTTCTTTTTATTGCCACATACTTCTGTGACGCGTTTCGGCACACACCGTGTCTTCCTCAGTCTGAGGAAGGCACGGTGTGTGCTGAAATGCACCACAGAAGTATGTGGCAATAAAAAGAAGCATCCATAAAAGCAACCTTACAAGAGTGCCAGTCCTTTCTTTATTACTTATGTATGGGATGCCAACCCTAGGACACGCGCACCGCTTCATCACCGTAGTGCCGACTGATCTACACTGCTTCCTGCATGCCCTGTGATCTGAAGTTCATGTGTAGCTCTGACTTACATAGCACTGTCGACATGAAGCTCGTTACTACAGTGCTGATACAGATTCAGTTTCCGTAGCTGTACATGGGTGGAAGAGTGAAGACATGATGATCAAATGATCAATATAACTGGTCAATTTGAAACAAAAATGCTGTTGGAAAAACCTATGTTTATTAGACAGATGGAAAGTTTCATGATGGCGGCACCAGCCATATTGTACAGAACATGACTGTAGGCAGGCAGACAGCACGGTGGCCTGATGGCAGCAGCAGCAACCATACTGTACAGAACATGATAGTAGGCAGGCAGAGAGCAGCAGTGGTATGATAGGGCACCATCAGCAAGGGCAGATCTATTCATTGGTCTCAAACGGAGGAGTGTGAAAATCCTCATACATTTTGACAAAAGTGGTGTTTTGTACACTGGAGGAGGGTAAACATCTGTATGAGTGCCACAACGTCCCCTGTCATGGTGGAAAAACCTCTCTAAGATGAAACTGAAGGCTGGGCAAGAGAGAACAGAGTGAGTATACTGGGCCAGTTTGGGCCACTGTTCTAGTCTGCCTGCACAGAGGTCAAGGGGTCAGAGAACATAGTATACACTGGGGAAAGAGTATTTAGAGACTGAGACAACTGTAAACATTTTTTTTTTATTTAAAAATAAGACAACTGACCAAAATTACAAATATCATACAGCAGAATTAATTTGTGGTCATGATGTGTAAGAGTGCCACATTTACATATTGACAATACAAGTTTAAAGGACATCTGCCTGGCCAAAAGACCACAGGGTCAGGGAAAACAGTATGGGGCACATTTATTAAGACCGGTGTTTTAGATGCCGGTCTTTATAAGCCCTATAACTGGTGGTGGATCACCAAGTTATGTAGAGACACCAGCGACAATTCTAAATGTAAGACAGCTTCCTTGGACTGGAAAACTATAGAGTTGCATTGGTAACAACGGATTATGTTGCCCAGGTAAAATCTGATTCACACAATGTATCAGGGCAGCATTGGATATAGTTTATATAACCAATATGCCCCCAAACTTTCACAAATTGCAGAATGCCAGCCTGTTTATGAATTGGAAAATCCAGAGTATTGTAGACTACCATGTTTGGGCTCCCAGGTCTTGTCCAATACACAATCATCATTATACCCCTCAGGTCCTGGGAAAGCTTGGTTATCACCATGTTGAACTGTAATAGAGTGCAGCACACTAAATCTACCAAAATAAATCCCATTGCCATTCCTAAATAGTGTCATAGCTAGGCAGATTGGTTTCTCAGGGTTCTGGGAAAGATGAGTTAACACTATGTAGAACTGTAACATACCACAGAATGATACATCTACCAAGACAAATCTCCCTCCTCACTCGTCAATAGTGCCATGGCTAGGCAGATTTGCCTTTCATGGTCGTGGGAAAGCTGGGTTACCACTATGTGGAACTGTAATAGACCACATAATACCATCTACCAAGACTATTCATACATTGCTCCCAGACATACACAAATTTCAATTGATTACATTGCTTGTGCCCCATCTCAGTGGCTGACTGTTTAAAACACTAGCGCAACCCTTCAGACATATTTCGCCATCATTGGCTTTATCAGGGGACGGGGGGTTTAGCACCAAGACTCAGAGACCCAGGTCTTATATAACCTCTAACAACCTGCCTTTTCTTTTCTATCCAATAGGTTCAACATATTCCTGACTGACAATAGCAGAGGCCAATACTGTATCACTGATGCAGAACGCATCATCAATGATGTTGTATATATAATGTCATCCTGCCCTTGTCAGTTCGCTAGAGCGATCCATGCATATGGCGCTCTAGATAACTCACTGTCTCAACCCCACTGGACCTACGTGTTACATTTAAGGGACAGTTCAGACAATTGATTTTGAAAAAAGTAAAAAATCATCACTGAATCCGCGTCTTTTTTTACACATTTTTTCGTTCATTTTTTACACGTTTTTGACGTGTCTTTTTTTTTTACCAATGGGTGTTCACTTCAATACAAAGTTGAATTTTCAGCTTGAGGTTTTTGAAGATTATTTGAGGCAGATCTGCGCCAAAAAATGTGCTGAAACACACCAGAAAAGGCATAGACTTTAATGGACCAGTTTTTTTCGGCTTCCTGTTAATTTCAACAGGAGATTCAGCGCTGATTCTTCCCCAAAATACGGCATGCTGTTTCAATGTATGAGTGGTCAGTCTCTGCATAGGGCAAGAGTTAATGCTAAAAATCATTACAGGCAAAGAATGTGAGTGCCTCTGAATGGGGGATATCCCTCCGAACTAGAGGTGATTGCCAGAATTGCAGCAGCAGTGCTAAACCATTCAAGGAAATAGGGAGTCTAGGTGAAATTAACCCTGTAAATTAATTTAAGATCTCCCCACAAGTTGATCATTAACAGTAGGAACAATTGGTTACATATGAATTGACCACTGTATATAGGTATAAGATCCATTATCACAAACTTTCCCCAAACACTTTGAGTCAAAGTACATATGTGAAAAATCAGCAACAGTGTTGAATAAGTGTACAGCGGTCCCTCAGGTTACAATATTAATTGGTTCCAGGACGACCATTGTATGTTGAAACCATTGTAAGTTGAGTAATTGGTTCCAAAGCCCCAAAATGTCATCCAAGATAAGAAAAAATGAAGACTTAAGAAAAATAAGCAGATAACTACGTCAGATAAAACAGTCAGGAATAGCTGCCAAATAGCAACTAACAAAGCTATTTTACCAGAGAAATGGCCTTGATTGGTTGGATTTAAGTCTGAGACATTGTATGTTGAGTCTGGTTTCAATTTAACATGGCTCAGAAAAGACCATTGTATGTTGAAAATATTGTATCCTGAGGCCATTGTATCTTGAGGGATCACTGTATTAACTCACTTTTCAGTGGTTATATTTAAGTGAATTGCCACATATGTATAAAACGGTATAAAATAGCAACAAATAGAGGATTTTCCCTGATCTGATTCACAGACACAGTGTTGTTTGTGCTGTGAATAGTGAGCAATATATAATCCTCTGCCTGTATCCAAAATACCGGAAGTTAGGTTTAAATGTTACACTGTCTCTCGCTCCAACACAGTATGCAGAGACTATCACTTAGTGGACTTCTTCATAAATCAACACACCTACAGTACAGTATCTGGTGGTTGACTGATAGCTTTAATCATATATGGGGTGTTATTTTTCCTTTTAAGTGATTTTGGAATAAATGTTGTATAAATTTCTTTTTGGAGGGGGACCCATAGTTAGAATTCTTTTAGCCTCCTGGCCTTTGTGTATTACTTACATAAGGTAAGAGTAACATTATCTGGATGGTGTATACAGACCAATAAGACTTCTTTCCCACACTGATGAATGGCAGATATGCCTAGACAGACAGTGGGAAGTTCCTTCCTACCTTGAAATTGGGGCACCTGGGAAAGTTGGTTAGCACTTTCTGTAGTGTTAGTGCACTGGTATTGTCTAGTGTCCCTGCACACACACTGCAAAGTTTTGAGGTCATGTTAGTCCATATTTACTGATATCAGGCTGTCTCCAGCTGAAGATGGAGAGGCAGGGAGGAATGAGGGACTTTCCTGACTGAATGAAATCTCCTAAAACTGCTTTCTGTAGCAGTTTGAAGACATCCAAGCAAAAACAGGTAAAGATAAACTTTCCTTAGCGGGTTACAGTGTGCTTTTGTTCTTGTTTTTCAGAGTTTAGTGTCCTTTTAATGGCCTGGAGTATTGAGTTGATAAACGCATGCACCCTTAAATGCAGAACAGCCCAATCCAACTGAAGTTGCCTTGTCCTTGAACTTTCGGGAAATGGAATGACTGCTGTAAGCATTCCATGTAGAAAGCTGCTCAGACTGTGTGCTTTGTTATTCTAGGGAAAGGTAACCAGTTCCTGACAGTCCATCGACTATAAACATCCAGAAAATGGGGACACAAAAATATAATTGTTTAAAATGCTTTTATTGTGTAGCTAAACAAACAAAAAGACTATAAGAAATTGGTTTCTCTGTAATCATATTGACAAGCACAATAAAGTTAACATGTTGTTTTTCCCACATGGTGCACTGTGTACCCAAAAAGCAATAGAAGAATTGCTTTTCTTTAGCCTGCTTCACAAAAAGCTAAATAAAAAGCAATCAAAAAGTTGTTTGAACCTCAAAGTAGAACTAAAGTATGGCCGGACTGGGGGCGTAGCCTGGGGGGAGGCCGGCATGACCAGGCTAGGCGTCAGCGTAGTGAGGCTAGGGGATTGGTAGTTTTGAATATGGGGGTGGAGCTAGGGTCAGAGGGGTCTTTATAGGAGGGGACCTGAGGCGGGAAGGTCGCCATTTTAGGTGAACCTGACGGGGACAAGCAGGCAAGAGAACTGGTCACCAAATTTTGGCACTTAAACTGTACCTCTGTCATGGCGGACGTAGAAGAGATCCTCAGGGTGCTGCGGGAGAAGGCTGCTGCGCAGGGTCCGGAGTGGCTGCAGGCACAACTTGCAGGAGTGTTGGGGTCCAGTGTGGCAGGCGAGACTTCCGTGAGTTCAGAGGCGTGCCGGCCTCGGCGGTCCAGGCCGCCGGTGCGCCTTAGCCCTGAACAAGTCCCCCGAGTCCGGCGCCGGGTCCGGAGCCCTTCCAGGGACCCTCCACGGCAGGTGCAAGAGCAGCGTCCTCCTGCGCGCTCTGCCCGACGTGGGAGGAATCCTCAAGCACGGCGGGACTCCAGCAGAGTGATAAATGAGGTCGGAGCTCCCTTGTGGCGAAAGTTATATTGCAGGACCAGGCACAGCAGATCCCACACTGGCAGGGGAGGCTGCTCGGCGGGGGAGAGATAGGAGCGCAGGGGCTGTCGGGCCCTCTGGAATGGCGGTGTTGCGGAATTCGGATGACGGGCAGCAGCGAGCTGGCCCCGGCACGCAAGAAGGAGCTGTCAGGACGAGGTCCGCATTGCAGAGTCTGGATGACGGGCAGCAGCGCGCTGGCCCCAGCACGCAAGATGAAGAGGTCAGGATGAGGTCCGTGGTGGGCAGCGGGCAGCACGAGGCTGGCCCTTTCAACGCCGCGAGGGATGGAGGATCGTCGTCTTCGGGATCAGACGCAAGACCGGACGCAGGAGCTACGGCTGTTGGGTTCACAGCGCCCAGGCAGCCTGGTGAGTTAGCATGGGGACCAATTTTATCTGTTTTAAGTGCCCTGGGGGGGGGGGGGTTGGGGGGCCCCCGGGTGATTTAGGGCAGGGTATTAGCCATGTGTTGGGGGGTTTGGCGTCGCTGGCGGCGGGTTGGGGAGCGTTTGGGGGATCGCCGCTCCCGGCGTGGGGAGCTGGGGGGCCAGGGTCTGGGGTTGTCCTGGGGTGTCAGGGGTTAATACGCCGCTAGGTGGCGTGGTTGGGGGTTTTGGGGGTAGGGGATCTGCAGTTGGTACGCCGGGTGGAGCTAGTGTTGGGTCGGGAGTGGAACAAGGGGGTCCGGTAGTGGTTCGGGGGCTGTGTCAGTGCAGACGCAGGCGGGGGGACGCTCGAGGATGAGCCTGTGAGGTTGGATGACGCTGCGCGGGGGCAGGTGTACGTCTGTTTTGAGGGTCCGCTGGGGGCGCATTTAAAGCCAGAAACCCGCGAAAAATATGGAAGGGGGAATATGTCGAAATATTTTCGCTATTGCCCCTGGAGCGTTTTAATTTAGAGAGAGCGAAAAAGGACGACGGAAAAAAGGAAGAGGAAGAAAAGAGGCGGTATCGATTGATACCGCGTACTTTTCAAAACTGGCTGCAGGCGTTTGCAATATTGGCCAGTGTGATAGGTGAAAAACAGCCGGAGAATTGTTCGGCTCTTTTTTGTTACCTTGACGCGATTGGGGAGGCGTACCGGGTGTACGGAGGTCAGGCGTGGCTCCGTTATGACGAGCAATTTCGTCAGCGGAAGGCAGTTCGCCCCACCATTCGTTGGGATCATAAAGATATAGCGCTATGGCTAAAAGTCATGGCGCCGGTTAGGCCCAATCAGTCCTTTCGCAGGGAAGCGGGGGGATCCAGTCAATCGGGGGGATCAAGTCAATCCAATTTTGCGACCGTGTCCGCAAAGGGATTATGCTTCCTATTTAATGAGGGGGGATGCAAATTTGGGACGAAGTGCAAATTTAAACATGAGAGCACTTCCTGCGGAGGCGCCCACGGAGCTAATCGGTGCTTCAGGGGTAACAAGCAGAGGGGGGGGGGGGATTTTACTCAGAAGGGGAGACGCCGGTACGGTTGGAAAGGATGGAGCCCTTTCTAAATAGGTATCCCGACCAGGCGGCGGCGCGGACATTGCGGGAGGGGTTTCAGTTCGGTTTTAAGATTCCGTTTGTTGTTGGGGAAGGGTGTTTGGTTAAAAAGAATCTGCGTTCCGCTCATGCACACAAGGAGATAGTCACGGAAAAGTTGCAGAAGGAAGTGCGGTTGGGGCGAATGGCGGGCCCCTTTATGGAGCCTCCGGTGGCAAATTTGCATTTGTCACCTTTGGGGGTAGTGCCCAAGAAGGAGCCGAATAAGTTTCGGCTCATTCACCATTTGTCCTTCCCGAAGGGATCGTCGGTCAATGATGGCATAGACCCTGATTTATGTTCAGTGGTCTACACGTCATTTGATGCGGCAGTTAAGTAGGTGAGAAAATTCGGAAGAGGGGCGTTATTGGCAAAAACCGATATTGAGGCGGCGTTTCGGCTATTGCCAGTTCACCCCGATAGTCTTCATCTTTTGGGTTGTTTTTGGGAGGAGCGTTATTTTGTGGACCGGTGCCTCCCAATGGGTTGTTCGTTATCGTGCGCATATTTTGAGCTTTTCAGTTCGTTTTTGGAATGGGCGGTGGAGGACACAGCGGGTTGGGCATCGGTCATTCACTACTTGGATGATTTTTTGTGTATCGGCCCGCCCAGTTCTAATGTTTGTTCGGTGTTGTTACATACTTTAGAATCGCTGTTCACGCGTTTTGGGGTCCCGCTGGCACCAGAAAAGACTTGTGGTCCGGCTACGGAGCTCAGTTTCCTGGGTATCGTGATCGATACTGTGGAGATGGAGTGCCGGCTGCCGGCTGACAAATTGGAAGATCTTAAGATAACGGTGCAGCGGGCACAGCGTTTGGAAAAAATTCAGCTGCGGGACTTGCAGTCACTGCTGGGGAAACTGAATTTTGCCTGTAGGATTATACCCATGGGTAGAATTTTTTCCAGGCGCCTGGCTAGGGCCACGGCGAAGGTCTCTGAGCCTCATCATTATATTAGGTTAGGGGGGGAATTACGGGCAGATTTACGAGTGTGGGGGTCTTTTCTGGATTCTTACAATGGGCGTTCTTTGGTGTTGGGGGAAGCGGTTGAATCATTTGATTTTGAGTTGGTTTCGGATGCAGCGGGTGGGACAGGTTTCGGGGTGTACTGTGGAGGGCAGTGGTGCGCTGAAGGCTGGCCGGAGGTTTGGGTGTCGCGCGGTTGGACTCGTAATTTAGCGTTATTGGAATTGTTCCCGATTATAGTTGCTGTTCACTTGTGGGGTACAAAGTTTAGGAACCAGAAAGTGCGTTTCCATTGCGACAACCTGGGGGTGGTTCAGGCGATTAATTTGCTATCGGCATCATCGCCGCAAGTAGTGAGGTTGTTACAGTATTTGGTATTGGAGTGTTTGTCGCTAAATGCATGGGTGGTGGCGGTTCACGTTCCAGGGGTTAAGAATTGCATTGCTGACGCGCTTTCTCGTTTCCAGTGGGACCGTTTTCGGCAACTGGCTCCAGAGGCGGAAGAAGTTCCTTTGCCGTTTCCGAGGTTTCTCTGGGATCTGCTGGACGAGCGGTAGCAGGGCTGATTTATTCGTCGCTGGCCCAAAATACATGGGATGCTTATGCGCAGGCATGGGGCTTGTGGGACGATTGGTGTAATCGCTTAGGGGTTCGTTGTGACGGGTTGTGTGACGAATTGGAAGTCCCGTTATTGCTGTGGTTGGGCTATGGTAGGGAGGAGGGGTGGTCGGTTGCCAAATTGAATAAGATGGTAGCGGGTTTGGTTTTTGGTTTCCGGTCCAGGGGCCTCCCGGATTTAACTAAGTCTTTTCTGGTGAGTCAGGCTTTAAAAGGCTGGAGACGCCAGAAGGCTGGGGACGACAGGCGGCGTCCGGTGTCCTTCGCGCTTTTGTTAGATGTAGGCAGTCGGCTTGAGTCGGTGTGCCGTTCGGGGTTTGAGGTCAGTTTATTTCGTTTGGCTTATTCGCTGGCGTTTTTTGGGGCGTTACGTTTAGGGGAATTGGTTAGTGCTTGTTCGCGGAGGCATGGTGGCCTGCTGCAGGAGGATGTTGATTTATACCCTGACAGGGTAGAATTCAGAATTCGGAGGTCGAAAACGGATAGGGAGGGTAAGGGCTGCAAGGTCATTTTGTTTGAAGTACCGGGTTGCCTAATGTGCCCGGTGCAGTGTTTGGGGGTATACAGGTTGCAGAGACCGGGTGGGGGGGAGTCGTTGTTGATTCACGAGGATGGCTCCTGTTTATCTAGATTTCAGTTTGTGGCGGTTTTTAGGAAATGTTTAACTCGATTGGGTCTGAGTCCAGTGGGTTATACGGGGCATTCCTTTCAGATCTGGGCTGCCACCGAGGCTGCTAGGCATGGGGCAGGAGAAGAGGTGGTAAAAAAGATCGGTCGGTGGGAATCCCTCCGATTCTGGTCTTACGTACGCCCGTCCCGCCTGTAGTGGGGCATTTGTAGTTAGTGACGTTCTGGTGGTGTTGTATTTATTAATGGTTGTCTTTGTGTTTTGCTTGCCTTGTTTTTTTGCAGATACTCGTCCGGCATTGGTGTGGATTTTGGGCCACTCATTCGTCTTTTGGGGGGCCTTGCGGGCAGCTGTTCGGCAGGACGGTCGACAGTTGGGATTTGCTAGGGAAGTGGCGGTTATCCGATGGCTCGGGAAGCGCGGTATGTTATGGAGCAGCGTATTGCCTGAGATACACAGGTTTGTACGTCTAGACAGACCTCCGGATGTTTTAGTTTTGCACGTGGGGGGGAACGACTTGGGGGCGAGGCCGTTCCGTGAGTTGGTAAAGGATATCAAATTTGACCTGCTGAGGATTTGGTCGTTGTTTCCAGGCATGGTGACAGTGTGGTCAGATGTGGTTTATAGGCGTATGGAGAGGGGCACGGTCGGTGGAGCGGGTCAATAAGGCTAGGATAAAAGTTAACAGATCAATTACCAGATTTGTTACACGGAACGGGGCTGTGGCAATACGGCATGGTGAGTTGGAGCGGGGCGAGGGGGCTTTTTGGCGGAGCGATGGAGTGCACCTTAATGCAATTGGGACGGATCTATGGTGTTTGGGTCTGCAAGGTGGCATCGAAACGGCATTAGGGGTGTGGAGGGACGCCCAGTCTTGAGGTGACAAGTCTGTGCGCTGGTGGCGAGGGGAGGTCCTCGGAGTTGGTGGAAGAGGTATGGTGGATGGGAGGGCTCCATGGTGGGGGCTGGACTCCCAAGTTTGGCAATTGTTATGGAACAGGTTATGGCTCCATCAGGGGTGCCCCCGAGCTGGTGTGCAACGGCTGGGGGAAAGATGGAGTACCCCGTGGTTACGGGGGGTAAAAATGGTTGGGGCTTCGAGGACCTCCCACGTCGGTTTTTGAGGGATATTTATGTCATATTTATGTCATATTTATGTTATATTTATGTTATATTTATGTTATACATGTGTTGGAAAGATGTGTGGAAGTTAGGGGTTTATGTATGCTGTTGCATATGGATTGGGATTAAAATGTTTTGGTTTTAAGAAAATGTAATAATAAAACGGCTGCTGTGGCCGATTTAATCCAACCTCGTGTCTGTGTCTTTAATAAAGGGGGGGGGGGAGGCGCTTAATATGGGGGGTGTGGGGGGGGAGGCAAGTTTGGATGGATAACGAGCAGGGTAGCCAATGCCTGATCAAGTATGGCCGGACTGGGGGCGTAGCCTGGGGGGAGGCCGCATGACCAGGCTAGGCGTCAGCGTAGTGAGGCTAGGGATTGGTAGTTTTGAATATGGGGGTGGAGCTAGGGTCAGAGGGTCTTTATAGGAGGGGACCTGAGGCGGGAAGGTCGCCATTTTAGGTGAACCTGACGGGGACAAGCAGGCAAGAGAACTCCCACCCACCCTCCCCCTGTTTTTTAGGCGTTTCCCATTTGGGGGGGAATGATCTCCTGAGGTAATTTGGTTGGGTTTCTTCGGGTCACGGCGGTTTGAGATGGGGATATTGTCATAGCAGCTGTGGCGAGGGGAAGTCCTCGGAGTTGGTGGAAGAGGTATGGTGGATGGGAGGGCTCCATGGTGGGGGCTGGACTCCCAAGTTTGGCAATTGTTATGGAACAGGTTATGGCTCCATCAGGGGTGCCCCCGAGCTGGTGTGCAACGGCTGGGGGCAAGATGGAGTACCCCGTGGTTACGGGGGGTAAAAATGGTTGGGGCTTCGAGGACCTCCCACGTCGGTTTTTGAGGGATATTTATGCCATATTTATGTCATATTTATGTCATATTTATGTTATATTTATGTTATATTTATGTTATACATGTGTTGGAAAGATGTGTGGAAGTTAGGGGTTTATGTATGCTGTTGCATATGGATTGGGATTAAAATGTTTTGGTTTTAAGAAAATGTAATAATAAAACGGCTGCTGTGGCCGATTTAATCCAATCTCATGTCTGTGTCTCTAATAAAGGGGGGGGGGGGGGGGCGCTTAATATGGGGGGCGTGGGGGGGGAGGCAAGTTTGGATGGATAACGAGCAGGGTAGCCAATGCCTGGTCATGACAAGAGCAACTTATTCTGAAAAAAATAAGATTGAAAGCAGCATGGTTCCCATATAACAATCTACTAAAATTTGCACTACAAAAGGTGGTCTTTCCTTTCTGAACCCTGGAGCATACCCAAACAGCGGTTTACATCCACATTTATGGCATTTCTGTATCTAGTAGTACCCACCTAACAATTTAAGGGGGGGAGGTGTGTTTCAGAAGGCACATAGTGGAGACCCCATACTGGCCAGGGAAATCTGTGGAAAACACGCAGTTTTCATTTTGCACTATGTGGGGCTCATTTATTTCTGGAAAATACCTATGTCAAAATGTTCACTTCACCCCTTAATACCTTAAGGGGTAGAATATAAAAAATGGAGTAGCCTATTGGGGTTCCCTTTATTATTTCACCCCATAGACTCTACAGTTGTGAGCAAAAGCACTGTAAATCACCATATTATTGCTTCAAAATGTGCAAGGTTTTCTTTTAATCCTGAGCACGCTCATACATTCAGGCAAAAGATTAGGACCACATGTAGGGTGTTTCTAATCCAGGAAACACAGCATAATATGAAGGCTTATTTTTCACCTGGCATACACTGGACACAATATATTGGGCACTGAAAAGGCATATCTGTGCAAAAATTGCAATTTTCATTTTGCACCATCTGCGATGCATACATTTTTGCAAAACAACTGTGGGCTCGAAGCACTCACTATACTGCTTAATAAATTCCTTAAGGGATATAATTTCCAAAACGATGTTACTATTTGAGGGGTTCCCCTGTAGGGATATCTCAGGGTCTCATCAAATATGACATGGTGACAAAAACCATTCCACAAAATCTGCTCCAAAAGCCAAATGGTGCTCCTTCACTTCTGAACCCTGTAGTGGGCCCATACAGCAGTTCATGACAACAGATAGGGTGTTACCATATTCAGGAAAAAAGAGTAAACATATGGGGTGCTTTTTCGCCTGTTACTTCTTGTGAAAATCAAATAGGGCCAAATATTATTCAAAGAAATGAAAATTTTAATTTGCATGGCCAATTGTTTCTAAATTCTATGAAATGTCTGTGGGGTCAAGCAACTCACAGTCACTACGCCCCTAAATAAATACGTTGAGGGGTGTAGTTTCCAAAATGGGGTTGCATATTGGGGGTTTTCACTGTAGGAGTACCTTTGGGTCTTTTCAAATGTGACATATGGTGACTGAAAACCTTTTCAGTAAAATCTGCCCCCCAAAAGGCTTCCCTTCTGAGAGTTATCATAGGGTGTTGTCATACTCAGAAAAAAAATGAGTAAAAAATAGTGTGTTGCTTTTTTTCCACCTGCTTTTTTGTGAAAATAAACATTTGGGACTAAAGCAACATTTTATTCAAATAAATGTAATTTTCCAACTATTTCTAAATTCTATGAAACGTCTGTGGGGTCAATGCACTCCCTACAGACCTCCATAAATCACTTATTGGGAGTTTCCACATCAGAGTTTCTTCAAATGTGACATGGTGCCCAAAAATCATTCCAGCAAAATCTGCCCTTTAAAAACCATATCGCGCATACCTTCTGAGACCTGCCATATGTCTGTATAGCAGTTTACAAATACCTGTGGGGTGTTTCTTTAAGCTGCAGAAACAGGGCAATAAATATTGATGTTTGGTTTTCTGTTAACCCGTGCTGTGTTACAGGGAAAACATTGATTAAAATGGAAAATCTGCACAAAAACATTACATTTTTAAATGTGACCTCTTTTTCCTGTAATTCCCATGGCATAACTTTTTTTAATTTTTTATAATTTTGAAGCTTGTATTATTGCCTACAAAACCTTTTTTTTTTAATTCTGAACCCTCATGGGTCTTTTAGACCTGTGCTTTGTACAGAATTGCTTGTTTCTTATGTTGGCCAAAATAAGAATTGCAGCTTCAATACCCTGGGTCTCTTCAGAGAGACCCAGTGTATAGAAATCAATTACAGGCATCCTCATTGGCTGCAGAGAATGCTAGTTTTTCACGCTTTAGATGCCGTGATCTCATTTGGCATCTAATGGCTTTAATGACTGCAATCGGCATTATTGACGGTCGCGGTCATTAGCTGTGGGTCTCTGCTGTTTGAAATAGCAGAGACTCCCTGATCATGATGCCCGCTGCATGTGTGATCGGGCACCATGTTTGCACTTCGCTCCTGCGGTGTACATATATGGTGCTGGTAGCGAATGGGTTAAATAGTTTTCTGAGAAAAAAAAATCTCTGCTTATTTAGTCTTTCCCCATTACTGTTGAAGAAATGAGAAACCACTGCCCAGCAGACCCTTTAAAGTTATCTATCTATCTATCTATCTATCTATCTATCTATCTATCTATCTATCACCTATTTTTCCCCATAATCCAAAAAATCAAAAGAACAACAGCAGCACAGTAAAGGTGCAAATGGGTGCAAATTCCTCCAAGACTCCAGGTAAAGGGCCTTTTACAGACAACAAAAAAGTCAAATGATGAGGCAGCACTCCAGGCTTGTGCAAAAGTTGTGGATCTTTTATTCCATGCAACGTTTCAGACCTGCTCCATGGGGCCTTTGTCAAGCAATGAACAGATGCAATATGTGGTATTTTATAGTCATACAAGTAATTTGAATACATAATGCTATCTTGGAGTACCTCAATGAAAATAAGCAAATTACTCCATATCAGCATGGCTTCATGAGGGATCGGTCATGTCAAACCAATTTAATCAGTTTCTATGAGGAGGTAAGTTCTAGACTGGACCGCAGCGAATCAATGGATGTCGTATATCTGGATTTCTCCAAAGCATTTGACACTGTACCACATAAAAGGTTAGTATATAAGATGAGAATGCTTGGCCTGGGAGAAAATGTCTGTATGTGGGTAAGTAACTGGCTCAGTGATAGAAAACAGAGGGTGGTTATTAATGGTACATACTCAGATTGGGTCACTGTAACTAGTGGGGTACCACAGGGGTCAGTATTGGGCCCTATTCTCTTCAATATATTTATTAATGATCTTGTAGAAGGCTTGCACAGTAAAATATCAATTTTTGTAGATGACACTAAACTGTGTAAAGTAATTAACACAGAGGAGCACAGTACACTGCTACAGATGGATCTGGATAGACTGGAGGCTTGGGCAGAGAAGTGGCAGATGAGGTTTAACACTGACAAATGTAAAGTTATGCATATGGGAAGGAATAATGCAAGTCACCAGTACATACTAAATGGTAAAATATTGGGTAACTCTGACATAGAAAAGGACCTAGGAATTTTAGTGAACAGAAATCTAAGCTGCAGAAACCAGTGTCAGACAGCTGCTGCCAAGGCCAATAAGATAATGGGCTGCATCAAAAGAGGCATAGATGCCCGTGATGAGAACATAGTCCTGCCACTTTACAAATCACTAGTCACACCACACATGGAGTACTGTGTACAGTTCTGGGCTCCTGTGAACAAGGCAGACATAGCAGAGCTGGAGAGGGTTCAGAGGAGGGCAACTAAAGTAATAACTGTAATGGGTGGACTACAGTACCCAGAAAGATTATCAAAATTAGGCTTATTCACTTTAGAAAAAAGACGACTGAGGGGAGATCTAATAACTATGTATAAATATATCAGAGGTCAGTACAGAGATCTCTCCCACGATCTATTTATCCCCAGGACTGTGACTCTGACGAGGGGCCATCCTCTGCGTCTGGAGGAAAGAAGGTTTGTACACAAACATAGAAGAGGATTCTTTACGGTAAGAGCAGTGAGACTATGGAACTCTCTGCCTGAGGAGGTGGTGATGGTAAGTTCACTAAAAGAGTTCAAGAGGGGCCTGGATGTATTTTTGGAGGGTAATAATATTACAGGTTATAGTTACTAGAGAGGGGTCGTTGATCCAGGGAGTAATTCTGATTGCCTGATTGGAGTCGGGAAGGAATTTTTTTCCCTAAAGTGGGGAAAACTGGCTTCTACCTCACAGGGTTTTTTTGCCTTCCTCTGGATCAACTTGTAAGAAAACAGGCTGAACTGGATGGACAGATGTCTTTTTTCGGCCTTATAAACTATGTTACTATGTTACTATGTTACATAATTAGCTCATTAACAACAAAATGAAAATAGAATGATTACAGTGATAGTGCCAAAAAAGAAACATGATTATAACATATATAAATATAGTGACCATGATTGATTATGTAGAATTCATATATAATAGAGTAAACATAAAAAAGGACATTCCTGTGCTTAATAGTGCACCAGTGACACCTGTATGTGGGCGTGGTTAATAAAATAAATAACAGCAACAGCCGTGTATCTTAACAATATTTACCATAAACCGATGTGCCATTGGTGATTCAGTGGACCGCAATTTTTCCCCATAGCTAGAAGGGTCAATAATGTGAGAACAATTATTTATCTAATTAAATTTAAAAGTGTGTTTCAAATAGTACACCTATTGACAAACTAACTTTTCAGTCATTCTGTTCCCTCCACTGAAATGACTAACAACTAGAGATGAACGAGCATACTCGTCCGAGCTTGGTGCTCGTTCGAGTATTAGGGTACTCGTAAGTGCTCGCTGCTCGGACGAGTATCTCGCCATGCTCGAGGAAATGGCAACTTCCGCATCGTGCTTTTTTGGCGCCTATAAACACAGCCAATCACAAGCCAGGAGACTCTACGGTACACCCAGCATCACGTGGGGCCCTTACATGTCGATAGCAGGGGTTGGCTGGCCTGATCAGGTGACCCTGGAATATACTAGTGACTGGCCGCGGTGCTCGGCTCAGATGCTGTCTGGATGTCGTTAGGGATAGAGCTGCTGCCTTTCAGGGAGAGTGTTAGGGCCTGCATTTAGTTCTCTGTTAGGCAGGAATCACCCACAAAGAACCCAACAGCCCTTCTAAGGGCTAGAAGACATTTTTTTTTGTCTCCTGGCTTGGCTGGCTGGCTGGCACTAGTAGTGCAGCTATCGCCATATATAACCCCCTTTTTTTTTTAATGTTATATCTCAGTGATACAAATCCATTGCACACAGCAGTGTGGAACCATTCTGTACGTCACAGAATAGAACCAAGTCATTTGCTACCTGTCACGTATATAGATTGATCCTAAAAATCTCTGTGTGACATTTGTCTGGGTCGCAGTCTAAATAGCCACCGTCAGTAGGGTGTCAGTCAGCTCTACGATAGTTTCTGCACGTCACGTTCCAAAAAAAACAAAACAAAAATATATATATATATATAAAAAAAATATATATAAAAAAAAATTAGTTTTTTTTGTTGTTTTAGCTCAGTGATACAAATCCATTTCACACAGCTGCGTGTAACCTTTCTGTGTGTCACAGTTCAGCACACTCGCTCCAATCCGTATATTCTGTCACAGTGGCACTTTCTGTACGTCACAGAATACAACCAAGTCATTTGCTACCTGTCACGTATAAAGATTGATACTAAAAATCTCTGTGCGACATTTGTCTGGGTCGCAGTCTAAATAGCCACCATCAGTAGGGTGTCAGTCAGCTCTACCATAGTTTCTGCATGTCACGTTCCAAAAAAAACAAAAATCCAAAACAAAATATACAAAAAAAATTAGTTTTTTTGTTGTTTTAGCTCAGTGATACAAATCCATTTCACACAGCTGCGTGTAACCTTTCTGTGTGTCACAGTTCAGCACACTCACTCCAATCCATATATTCTGTCCAGGTGACACTTTCTGTATGTCACAGAATACAACCAAGTCATTTGCTACCTGTCACGTATATAGATTGATCCTAAAAATCTCTGTGCGACATTTGTCTGGGTCGCAGTCTAAATAGTCACCGTCAGTAGGGTGTCAGTCAGCTCTACCATAGTTTCTGGACGTCACGTTCCAAAAAACCCCAAAAGAAAACAAAAAAATATATTAAAAAAAAATATTTAAAAAAATTAGTTTTTTTGTTGTTTTAGCTCAGTGATACAAATCCATTTCACACAGCTGCGTGTAACCTTTCTGTGTGTCACAGTTCAGCACACTCACTCCAATCCGTATATTCTGTCCAGGTGACACTTTCTGTACGTCACTTAATTAAATCAGACTGAACAAGTTTGTGGGTTTCAGTACACCAGGCCCGTTTATTTTATTTTTTTTATATATCATACACTTATATACAGAAAATGTTGAACCCCAGGGCTAAAGGTCGAGGACGAGGGCGTGGGCATTCAATTACTGCAGGGGGCAGAGGCCGTGGTCCTGGGCAGGGTGAGACAGTACCTGCTGATGAGGGAGCTGTGGAACGCCGCAGAGCTACACTCCCTAGCTTCATGTCTCAACTTACAGGGACACGTGGTAGAGGACTGTTGAAACCACAACAGTGTGAACAGCTGATCTCGTGGATTGCGGACAATGCTTCAAGTAATTTGTCCACCAGTCAGTCTTCCACGCAGTCCACCCACGTTACCCAAGGGAGCACTCCTCTGGCTCCTCCACCTCAACCTCCTATCCCCCAGTCTGCCCCCTCCCAGGAAAATTTGGAATGCGATCCGGCATACTCTGAGGAACTGTTTTCTGGACCCTTCCCAGAGTCACAAACCACTTCTCAGGTTGCTGCTGACCTCGTTCCCGATGCCCAAGTTTTCCAACTGTCGCAGTCTGTGGGTGATGATGATGATGACAATGTTGAGTTAGTGGAAGAAGTTTGTAAAGAGGTGTCAGACGATGAGGAGACACGGTTGTCAGACAGTGGTGAAGTTGTTGTTAGGGGAGGAATTCCGAGGGGGGAGCAGACTGAGGAATCGGAGGATGACGAGGTGACTGACCCAAGCTGGGTTGATATGCCGAGTGAAGACAGTGCTTCTGAGGCGGAGGCGAGTACTGCACCAGAACAGGTTGTAAGAGGCAGTGGTGTGGCCAGAGGGAGAAGCAGGGCCAGAGCTGGTGCATCAGCAGCAACTGTTTCACGTAGTGAAGCTCCCGTGGCGAGGCCTAGATGTTCGCAAGTCTGGAGGTTCTTTAAAGAAAGTGAGGATGACCAACGGACTGTGGTGTGCAACCTGTGCCACACCAGGATCAGCAGGGGTGCCACCACTACTAGCCTAACCACCACCAGCATGCGCAGGCATATGAGTGCTAAACACCCCACTCAATGGAACCAAGGCCGTTCACCACCTCCTGCGGGTCACACCACTGCTCCTTCCCCTGTGTCACTCGCTGCCTCTGCTAGTCAACCCCCTGCGTCACTCGCTGCCTCTGCTAGTCAACCCCCTGCCCAGGACCCGGCACGAGCGCCTCCCGCCGGAAAACCACACCTTCGCCTCCACGATCCTCCACAGTGTCCACCAACGTGTCCCAGCGCAGCGTTCAGCTGTCTTACAGCAGAAGCTGGAGCGCAAGAGGAAATACAGTTCCACCCACCCACATGCCCAAGCCCTCAACGTCCACATCTCCAAATTGCTTAGCCTGGAGATGCTGCCCTATAGGCTGGTAGAGACCGAGGCCTTTCGAAATCTCATGGCGGTGGCTGCCCCTCGGTATTCGGTCCCCAGCCGCCACTATTTTTCCCGATGTGCCGTCCCAGCCCTACACCAGCACGTGTCACAGAACATCATCCGTGCCCTGACCAACGCTGTTTCTGAGAAAGTCCACCTAACCACGGACACGTGGACAAGTGCTGCCGGGCAGGGACACTATATCTCACTGACGGCACATTGGGTTAACTTGGTGGAGGCTGGGACCGAGAATGACCCTGGGGCCGCTCATGTACTGCCCACACCGAGGATTGAGGGGCCTACCTCGGTCACGGTCTCTCAGACGTACTATGCCTCCTCCTCCTCCGACCCCTCCTCCCACCGAATTACCATCCGTGGGCACGGCGCCTTCAGTCGGTAGCTCTAGGCGCAGCAGCAGTGCCGTGGGTAAGCGCCAGCAGGCGGTGCTCAAACTGCTGAGCTTAGGTGACAAAAGGCACACCGCCCAAGAGCTGTTACAGGGCATCACGGCGCAGACCGATGTTTGGCTGGCACCGCTGAACCTCAAGCCAGGCATGGTTGTGTGTGACAACGGGCGTAACCTGGTGGCGGCTCTGCAACTCGGCAGACTGACACATGTGCCATGCCTGGCCCACGTGTTCAATCTCATAGTTCAGCGGTTCCTCAAGACATACCCCAATCTGTCTGATTTGCTCACCAAGGTGCGCCGCATCTGTGCGCATTTCCGCAAGTCGACCACAGATGCTGCCACTCTCAGGGCAGCGCAGCGCCGCCTACAACTGCCCGCTCACCGACTGTTGTGCGACGTGCCCACGAGATGGAATTCCACATTAAACATGTTATCCAGAGTTTACCAGCAGCGCAGAGCGATTGTAGACTGCCAGATGTCAACTTCCACCAGAACTGGTAGTCAGGTCAGTCAGATTCCTCAAGTCTACAATGAGGAGTGGATGTCTGATATCTGCCAGGTGTTGAGCAACTTTGAGGAGTCAACACAGATGGTCAGCGGCGATGCCGCCATTATCAGCCTCACCATCCCGCTGCTTTGCCTGTTGAAAAAACTCACTGCTCAGCATCAAGTCGGATGCTTTGCGCTTGTCACAAGAGACGGTGGAGGAAGATACATCGCTTGATAGCCAGAGCACCCTCCGGTCTGTTTCTCAGCGCGTATCGGAGGAGGGGGATGAGGATGAGGAGGAAGAGGAGGAGAATGTCGGCGAGACAGTAGAGGGTACCAGTGCTCAGTCCTTAACTCTTGAGCGTGTATGGGCTGAAGAGGAGGACTTGGAGGAGGAGGAGGAGGAAATGGAGAGTCAGGCCAGTGAGGAGAGGGAATTCTTGCGTGTTGGGACTCTGGCACACATGGCAGACTTCATGTTAGGCTGCCTATCCCGTGACCCTCGCATTAGAAGAATTTTTTCAAATACCGATTACTGGGTGTTCACTCTCCTGGACCCACGGTACAAGCAGAACCTTTCCACTCTCATCCCTGCAGAGGAAAGGAGTATGAGAGTGAATAGATATCAACAGGCCCTGGTGCACAAGCTGAAACAATTCTTCCCAGGGCATGGTTCTGTGGGCCAAGTAGCGGGGAAGAGGAGGCGAGCAGGCAGCTTGTCCAGCACTGGCAGGGGAACGCTCTCCAAGGCCTTTGCCAGTTTTATGTCACCCCAGCAAGACACTGTCACCTGTCCCCAGTCTAGGCAGAGTAGGGGGGAGCTGTACAGAAAGATGGTGAGGGAGTACCTAGCTGACCATACCAACGTCCGTAGCGATCACTCTGCTCCATACAACTACTGGGTTTCAAAGCTGGACACGTGGTCTGAACTGGCGCTGTACGCCTTGGAGGTGCTGGCCTGCCCTGCCGCTAGCGTGCTGTCAGAGCGGGTATTCAGTGCAGCTGGTGGCGTCATCACCGATAAGCGTACACGCCTGTCAACTGACAGCGCTGACAGGCTGACGCTTATTAAAATGAACAAAGCATGGATTTCACCGGAATTCAAATCTCCTCCGGGGGAAAGCAGCTAAAGATTTAAATAACTTATGTATCCGATTCCTCTTCTCTACTCCTCCTACTCCTCCTCCATATCGTCTTTGCCTAACGCTGACCAAAAAAACGCCATTTTTCAGAGGTCCAACTGGCACTCTTTTACCACAATTTTTCCGGAGGTCCACCTACAGGCCCTCTGTCCAAACAATTTTTCCGGAGGTCCACCTACAGGCCCTCTGTCCAAACAATTTTTCCGGAGGTCCACCTACAGGCCCTCTGTCCAAACAATTTTTCCGGAGGTCCACCTACAGGCCCTCTGTCCAAACAATTTTTCCGGAGGTCCACCTACAGGCCCTCTGTCCAAACAATTTTCCGGAGGTCCACCTACAGGCCTCTCAAATTCGGATTTTTCCGGAGGTCCACCTACAGGCCCTCTTCCAACAATTTTCCGGAGGCCCTCAGGCCTCTGTCCAAACAATTTTTCTGGAGGTCCACCTACAGGCCCTCTCTCCAAACAATTTTTCCGGAGGTCCACCTACAGGCCCTCTGTCCAAACAATTTTTACGGAGGTCCACCTACAGGCCCTCTGTCCAAACAATTTTTCCGGAGGTCCACCTACAGGCCCTCTCTCCAAACAATTTTTCCGCAGGTTCACCTACAGGCCCTCTCTCCAATTCCAGTTTCCAGTTTTATTTGCGCAAACTGTGCAAATTTTTATTTTTGGGATAGGTTTGAAAAATAATATTACCTGCGTATCTATATTGCCCAACATTGGATACGGTAGCAAGTAGAAGACCAAACACATGCTGCCCACAGGGTTCCGCAAATTCCTGGTCCACAATGTCAAGGAGCTAGAGGTTCTGTTGATGAGCAACAAATCCTTCTGTGCTGAAATCGCCCACAACGTCTCCATCTAAGAACCTAAAGACTATTGTGGAGAGAGCGGCACAGCTCGCCATCAAAGTGACGAACCCCAACGCCAGACTGCGCAGAGAAGATAACGAATAAATATCTCTGTCGTTATTTGTGCTAAATAAACACAAAAAAAAAATTGATCTGTTCCTGTGCCTGATCCACCCAAGTTGAATCTGTCCCATCATGAGAAAGTCCCCCCAAGGAGTCCCCACTGTAACTTGCTTCCCATACAACTACCTCACCCCCCGACACCTGTGTCTCGCCATTGTCCACCACCTCCTCAGACAACACTGGTAAATCCACACTGTCAGCACACGGAAACAGCAAAAGGTCTGGCGAATTGGGGCAGAGAATGTTGTGGGCTAGCACATCAGAGAAAGGGTGACTATGGGGTTCCAGGGAGTACGTGACCACATGCAATCTCCAAACAATTTACCCGGGTAGGGGACGTATTAGATATTGTACTGATTTTTTTTTAGATCTTCTTTTAGTTGCCTCCTGCGATAGACGGGAATAGAACCCGGGTCAACTGCTTGGGAAGCAGCTATGCTCACCACTTTACCACCAACAGCCACAGCAACTGATAAGAACAGATACTAAACTTGATGTCAGCTGCAGTGCCAGCATGAGCAGTGGTGTCACCTGCAGGCGGTGATGGACCTTCGTTGCACCTAGTTGGGTGCTTCCCTAACATGTGATGGGTATTTGCCTCGCCTTTCTTGGTCTAGGTGAGCACAATTGCCATGAGGGTAACCACCAGGCTGTTGCCTGAGAATTTGGGGTAATGGTGGGATTAGGCAGCCTCAGAGGCATCCATGCATGCTGCCCCTGCTGTTTCCTGTCCATTTCCGTGGTGTTTCCATCATTTTCTGAGGTTTCCAGTTTTCACCCAGCCTTCCCTAGGCAGAGCCTTGGTCCCCTGCAAAAATGCTCGAGTCTCC
>ONZH01017768.1:0-38926 GCA_900303285.1 Rhinella marina
CTCAGAAAAGACCCAAAAGCCCTTTTTAGGGCTATCATATCTTGCTGGCAAACATTATTTTTATTTTGGGGGTGTTAAAAATAGCGCTAGGTGGCCTGCCATTAACGCCACCTGTGCAGCTGCTGAATGCTGTATGATACTCTCTGTATACTATATATCTGACATCCGTTGGTATTTTTTCTATCGTTATTTTAGGCCGCAGTTCCTCATTTGCGTCTGCTATATAACATTTGCGCAAGGAGGGACTAACACTGTAGGGATAAGATTTGGCTAGGTAGGGCTAGTAGTTCTGTTCAAAAGACACAAAAGTCCATTGTTAAATCTGGCTGCATTTTTTTTTCTTTTGGGGCAAAAAAAACGCAAGTGTGCCTGACACTACCACTACGTGCACAGCGTGTGCATTAGAACCGTTCTGTAGTCTATATACCTGACATCCGTTGCTATTTTTTCTGCCATTAATAAAGGCCGCAGTACCTCTTTAGCGTCTGCTGTATAACATTTGAGCAAGAATGCACATATAGTATAGGGATATGATTTGGCTAGGCAAGACTAGTTGTTCTGTTCAAAAGACTCAAAAGTCCATTGTTATATCTGGCTGCAATTAGTGATGAGCGAATCGAAGCGGCAATATTCGTGATTCGCACGAATATTGCCCGCCTCGGCTCGGCATCCCAAGGCAGCGCGGACTCGTGATTATTCGTGTGTCACTGCAAGTTTGAAATGCCTGGGTTTTTCAGCCAATCAGCATCAAAGGGAAGCCTGTGGGAACGCCTGCTGTGATGTAACAGCCCCTATACCTCCCCAGCAGTGATTGGCTGGCAGTGACATGTGACCTAAATTTACATAAGGTAGGGACCGGCAGCATCAGCCTCATTGTGCTTTGGGAAGGAGAAGAGACAGACAGTGTTAGCTAGTGTACGGTTTCGGTACCTAGTGCAGTACCGAAGCTCGATACCGAGTTTTCTTGCCGTCCGATACATAGAACATGGCGCACACATCACTTTAATGCGGTTGCCATGTTCTAATATCTGCCGCGCTGCCAGGGCCGGATTATAATTGGAGCACCTGGAGCTACTGCTCCAGGCCCCCGCTCCAATGATTTCATGGGGGGCCCCGCGCCCCCCTCAGACCTCAGATCAGCGTCAGATCATAGTGCGCGCCGGCAGGGAACACAGTGGAGCGGGGAGCCTGAGGACAGCGGCGGCCAGAACAGGTAAGTATGCTTTTTTTAAAGTGGCTGGGTGGGCTGATCTGAGGTCTGAGGGGGGCAACAAGATGCTGGTCTGATGGGGGCACAAGACGCTGACCTGAGGTCTGATGGGGGCACATTGTGTTGATCTGAGGTCTGATGGGGGCACAAGACGCTGATCTGAGGTCTGATGGGGGCACAAGATGCTGATCTGAGGTCTGATGGGGGCACAAGACGCTGACCTGAGGTCTGATGGGGGCACAAGACGCTGACCTGAGGTCTGATGGAGGCACAAGACGCTGACCTGAGCTATGATGGGGGCACATTGTGTTGATCTGAGGTCTGATGGGGGCACAAGACGCTGATCTGAGGTCTGATGGGGGCACAAGACGCTGACCTGAGGTCTGATGGGGGAACAAGACGCTGATTTGAGGTCTGATGGGGGCACAATGTGTTGATCTGAGGTTTATTATCCCTGTACAGTGACATCACTGTGTTTATTATCCCTGTACTGTGACATCACTGTGCTTATATCGCTGTACTGTGACATCACTGTGTTTATATCCCTGTTCTGTGACATCACTGTTATTATATCCCTGTACTGTGACATCACTGTGCTTATTATCCCTGTACTGTGACATCACTGTGTTTATTATTCTGTACTGTGACATCACTATGTTTATTATTCTGTACTGTGACATCACTGTGTTTATTATCTCAGTACTGTGACATCACTGTGTTTATTATCCCTGTACAGTGACATCGCTGTGTGTATTATTCCAGTGCAGGAAGAGGTAAGTGGTCTGTGTTTGTGTGTTTGTTTTCTATTTTTCAGGGTCGTGAATGCAGAGGACTACGTCGGATTCGGTGGACCACGTCGGATCAGCTTTTTTTTTTAATAAAATGGTCTGGGGGAGTGTTTATTTCAATAAAATGTTTTATACTTGTGTGTGTGTATTTTTTTTTTACAATACTACAGTTTTAGTAATTACGGCTATCTACAGACGACCCTGATTACTAATACTGGGCTTAGTGCTTGCCGGTATGGCAGGCCAGCACTAACCCCAACATCTATTACCTCGGCACCCACCGCCAAACAAACACACAAACACAGACCACTTACTTCTTCCTGCACTGGGATAATACACACAGCGATGTCACTGTACAGGGATAATAAACACAGTGATGTCACAGTACAGGGATAATAAACACAGCGATGTCACTGTACAGGGATAACAAACATAGTGATGTCACAGTACAGAGATAATAAACACAGTAATGTCACCGTACAGGGATAATAAGCACAGTGATGTCACTGTACAGAGATAATAAACACAGTGATGTCACAGTACAGAGATAATAAACACAGTGATGTCACCGTACAGGGATAATAAACACAGTGATGTCAAAGTCCAGGGATAATACACACACAGTGATGTCACAGTACAGGGATAACAAACACAATGACGTCACAGTACAGGGATAATAAACACTGTGATGTCACAGTCCAGGGATAATAAGCACAGTGATGTCACAGTCCAGGGATAATAAGCACAGTGATGTCACAGTCCAGGGATAATAAGCACAGTGATGTCACAGTACACCTGAGCAAACAAGGCCTGGGGGACCAAGATAAGGCTAGGGGCTACACTGAAAAGGGCCAGTGGCAGACAGATAAGGGGTAAGGGGCAGGGTCACAAGCAAGGTCCTGGGGGGGAAGGGGGGTGAGGGGTGCACAGATAAGGGCCAGGGTGGCGCACACAGGGGGCAGCAGAGACAAGAACCAGAGAGGCGCAGACAAAGAGGGAGTGGGGCACAGATAAGGGCCCAGGGGCGCAGACCAGGAAGAGGCGTACAAAGACAAGGGCCAGATCCCAGGGGTGCAGACAGGGGCCAGGTAGGCACAGCCAAAGGGGCGCAGTTAAAAGCCAGGGGCTGCATTGAAAGGGCCAGGGTGGTGCACAGAGCAGGGTCAAAAGCAAGGTCTGGGGGTGGGGGGGTGAGGGGCGCACAGATAAGGGCCAGGGTGGCATTAATAGGTTGTTCTTTATTTTGGCGAGGTATCGTATCAGTATCGAGTGATATCGTGATACTTTTGTACGTATCGGTATCGAACTCAAAATTCTGGTATCGTGACAACCCCAGTAACTTGCTTCACTTTCAACTACCTCACCCCCATTTTCGGGTCTCCCATAGACTTTAATGGGATTCGTGATTCGGCTCGAACCCACGAATCCCGCGGAAAATTCGGGCCGAATTCCGAATCCCCGAATATTTTAGGATTCGATCAACTCTAGCTGCAATATATTATTTTTGTGGTGGGTTAAAAATTGCGCAAGGTTGCCGGACCTTAACACCTCCTTTTCAGCGTCTGCTGTCTAACATTTGTGCATCCCAAATAACAGAAATCCGGTGTACTTTTTCTGCATCTATTGAAGGCGACATTACTAATGTCGCCGTGATTAGTGGCAGAAAGAAATGCAATAAATGTCAGGTACATAGGAGAAACATACATTGTCCTGCACATGTAATGTCACCATGATTAGCGGCAGAAAGAAACGCAATAAATGTCAGGTATATAGGAGAAACATACATTGTCCTGCACACGCTGCGCAGCTGGTGTTAAGATTAGGCAAACTTGTGCAAATCTTGACATCAAGAATAACAATACTGCAGCCAGATATAGCAAAAGTCCTTAAAAGGACTTTGGGGTCTTTTCAACAGAACAACTAGCCCTGCCTAGCAGAATCCTATCCCTGCACTATTTGTGCCTGATTGCGCAAACGTTATACATTATATGAATAACGGCTGAAAAAAATACACTGGATATTTAGGTATTAGGTATTTAGGATACAGAAAGGTTATACTGCACATGCAGCACAGGTATGTGACATTACCTGCACTGCGTCTGCTGCATAACGTTTGCTCATTCGGTGAAATTTTTCTGCTCATACACTAAAAAAAATCTGTGCAACTGTAGTTTTGACAAACTTGCATATATACCATTTAGTATACGCAAGGCGAGCAGTAAGGGACAGGGAAGTGGGCGTGCTGATGATGGTGCACGGTGGGCGCAGTGAAACAGTGTCTGCTGGCAGAGCACAAGGAACAAAGTCACCCAAAACTTCTAGCTTCCTGTCTCAGTTTGGACTGTGGTGCAAGACAGGTTCTTGTTAGGTCAACATGTCAGGAGGAGGACCAGAGTGAGGTTAATTTTTTACGTTAAAAAATTAGGGGTGAGGGCCTGCTGGTGAACCTCTAAAATATTTAAAGGCGAGGCAGATTAATAAGCAGTTTGATATGATGGATGAAGAGGAGGAAGGGGACAAGAAGAGGAAGGGGTTCATGGAAATACAGTGTATTCAATACACCTTAAAAGCCACATTTAAAGTTCCTTTATGTTCAGCCGCTTTTCTCTGGTGGGGTAGCGAAGTCAGGGGCAATCCAGGCCTTGTTCATTTTGATTAGCGTCAGCATTTTCAGTTGACAGGCGGATGCGCTTAGCAGTTATTATGCCCCCAGCGGCACTAAATAACCGCTCCGACAAAACGCTGGCGGCAGGGCAGGCCAGCACCTCCAAGGCGTAGAGTGCCAGTTTGTGCAGGTGTCCAGCTTAGACACCCAATAATTATAAGGCACAGAGGGATCGCTGAGGACGTTGACATTGTCAACTAGATACTCCTTTACCATTTTACAAAACTTTTCCCTCCTAGTTGTGACACTTGGCCGCTTATCAGAACCTTTTTCCACATGCAGCGCTGTCCGTCTTTATTGTGAGCAGGTAGAGTTCCAGCGCGTGCTCAGGTCGCACAGCAGTCAGTGAACTGGCAAGTGTAAGCACTGCTGCAGTGTTGCCAGACCAGCGGAAGCTGTAGATGACTTTCGGAAATGTGCACCTTCACCAGCAGCTCAGGCAAAAAAGTGTAGTTTTTGAGAAACCGCTGAACCACTAACCTGAAGCAGTTGTTTGGCCTGAGGGAGACTCCTGTTCGTCCTTCCTGTTGGAGGAACAGGTAGACTCATTCCTGTCATTAGTTCCAGGGTCCCATAGGGTCAGTTTGGTTTAGGTTCCTGTGTATAAACTCGCCTACCTTTGAGGCCTGTTCATACTGGTAGTCAATCAGGATTAGAGTCATGGTTTCCTTTAGGAGGTGTCCATCTACCTTCCTTAGTTTCCAGGCCCAATCTTCTTTTCCTCCTACGCTCCGTGTGGTTTTCCCCCCACACCTAAGCGTGACAGTATTTTCTTGTAAAGTCACAGCACTCATCCACTTTCTGGCACATTGTGGGTGCGCGTCTATAATAGAGCCCTTGCTTCACCTCAGGGTCACAATCTTCATGTACACATAGAAAGTAGACAGTACTCCAGATTTTAATTTGCAAGGTGAGTATTTATTAGTCAGCCGACCATTATGCACAACAGAGGCAATGTTTCGGGCAGACAATGCCCTTCATCAGGCTAGTGTGCACAGAAATATAGAAAAATAGAAAAATTACGTCAGGTGAAACATGGAAGTTCTAAAAAGTTACATAAATCATGATCAATAGTATCACATGAAAGCCCGTTATCAAGGGGAGGGGGGAGGGGAAATAAGTGGGCGACCCTGAGGACATGATTGCATTTGTAATTAGCTGCCAACAGAAAACCTCCTAACCCATATTTAATGACATGATTTATGAAATAAATAACAATTGGTTATTATAATTAATTCCTGACAATGTATATCTACATAATAAGGTTGTGGTAAAGTAAATGGATTCCTTTAAGCAAAAGGAGGGGCAAGGCTTGACATATGGAATTGTCACAAAGCAATACACCATATGGATTAATATGGCTAACCAAGCCCCAGTATTAGAGATATGGCTGTAAGTCATAAACTAAAACACAGACAAAAGTGGCATCAGAATAGTGAAGGCGGAAATAAGCGCAGCTTACCCAGGTTGTGTTGTGGCAGCAAGTGAGGGATCGGCCATGTGGGCAGGTAGGACGCTGATGGCTCTTAAATAGGGCGGAGAGAGCCTGGGTGTCAGGAGGGGCAGGCGCTGAGGGGGGAGGAGGAATGGTAGAGACCGTGCGCTCGTCCCATGTGCAGGTGTCAGGCCAGAATTGCGGGCCCAGCGCACGACCAAGCTGTGAACAACACATGGCGTATAACAGCATGCGGCGCATGCGCACTGGTACAAAAGGCGTCCGGCGCCATCTTGGGGTTGGGCACATGGCTCCTATAGCAGGGGAGCTGCTGGTCATAGAGGCGGGCGTCATTATGGAAAAGGGCAACTTGCCCTTATACCATTAGTTAGGAGATAGCCCCTAAATATAGTGGAGCTAACAGATTAGGTAATTTGACAAAACTGGAGATTATAGGAGATCATTAGAGATGAGCGAGCATGCTCGTCCGAGCTTGGTGCTCATTAGAGTATTAGGTTACTCGTAAGTGCTCGCTGCTCGGACGAGTATCTCAGCATGCCCGAGGAAATGGCATCTCCCGCATTTTGAATTTTTGGCGCCTATAAACTCAGATAAATCACAAGCCAGGAGACTCTGCGGTACACCCAACATCACGTGGGGCAATTACATGTCGATAGCAGGGGTTGGCTGGCCTGATCAGGTGACCCTGGAATATACTAGTGACTGCCCGCGGTGCTCGGCTCAGATGCTGTCTGGATGTCGTTAGGGACAGAGCTGCTGGGTTTCAGGGAGAGTGTTAGGGCCTGGATTTAGTTCTCTGTTAGGCAGGAGTGATCTCAAAAGAACCCAACAGCCCTTCTAAGGGCTACAAGACATTTTTTTAGTCTCCTGGCTGGCCTGGCTGACACTAGTAGTGCAGCTATCGCCATATATAACCCTTTTTTTATTGTTTTATCTCAGTGATACAAATCCATTTCATACAGCAGTTTGGAACCATTCTGTGTGCCACAGTTCAGCTGTCCAGTCACCACAAACCACAATCCGTATTTTCTGTCCAGGTGACCCATACTGTACGTCACGTAATCAAATACGGTCTTTAACTTTCACTGATACAGTTACATTAGAAAAATCTCTGTGCAACATTTGTCTGGGTTGCAGTCAAAATAGCCACAGTAAGCAGGGGCTGAGTTTGCTCTCTGATATTTTCTGCACGTCACGTTTAAAAAAAAAACAAAAATGAAAAAAAACAAAAATAAAAAAATCAATAAAAAAAATAGTTTTTTTTGTTGTTTTATCTCAGTGATACAAATCCATTTCATAAAGCTGTGTGGAACCATTCTGTGTGTCACAGTTCAGCTGTCCAGTCACCACAAACCACAACCCGTATTTTCTGTCCAGGTGACACATTCTGTACGTCACGTAATTAAAAAAGGTCTTTGCTCTCACTGATACAGCTACATTACAAAAATCTCTGTGCGACATTTATCTGGGTTGCAATTAAGCAGACCAAGTCTGCCTAATATAATAGTTTCAGTGTAATTGCTCCATACTGCACAGTACGTAATAACATACGTAATTTAGATCTAACTTATCCACCTATATACAAACCATAATCCGTATTTTCTGTCCAGGTGACACATTCTGTACGTCACTTAATTAAAAAAGGTCTTTTGCTGTCACTGATACAGCTACATTACAAAAATCTCTGTGCGGTATTTGTCTAGGTTGAACTTAAGCAGACCAAGTCTGCCTAATCTAATAGTTTCCGTGTAATTACTCCATACTGCACGGTACGTAATAACATACGTAATTTAGCTCTAACTTATCCACCGATATACAAACCACAACCCGTATTTTCTGTCCAGGTGACCTATACTGTACGTCACGTAATTAAAAAAGGTCTTTTGCTCTTACTGATACAGCTACATTACAAAAATCTCTGTGCGACATTTATCTGGGTTGCAATTAAGCAGACCAAGTCTGCCTAATATAATAGTTTCAGTGTAATTGCTCCATACTGCACGGTACGTAAAAACATACGTAATTTAGCTATAATTTATCCAGCTATATACAAAGCACAATCCGTATTTATTGTCCAGGTGACACATTCTGTACGTCACGTAATTAAAAAAGGTCTTTTGCTCTCACTGATACAGCTACATTACAAAAATCTCTGTGCGACATTTGTCTGGGTTGCACTTAAGCAGACCAAGTCTGCCTAATCTAATAGTTTCAGTGTAATTGCTCCATACTGCACGGTATGTATAACATACGTAATTTTGCTCTAACTTATCCACCTACATATATTTTCTTGTTCAGATTGAACAAGTTTGTGGGTTTCAGTACAGCAGGCCCATTTTTTTTTGTACATATAATACACTTATATACAGAAAATGTTGAACCCCAGGGCTAAAGGTCGAGGACGAGGGCGTGGGCGTGGGCATTCAATTACTGCAGGGGGCAGAGGCCATTGTCCTGGGCAGGGTGAGACAGTACCTGCTGATGAGGGAGCAGGGGAACTCCGCAGAGCTACACTCCCTAGCTTCATGTCTCAACTTACAGGGACAAGTGGTAGAGCACTGTTGAAACCACAACAGTGCGAACAGGTGATGTCGTGAAATGCGGACAATGCGTCAAGTAATTTGTCCACCAGTCAGTCTTCCACGCAGTCCACCCACGTTACCCAAGGGAGCACTCCTCTGGCTCCTCCACCTCAACCTCCTCCCCCCCAGACTGCCGCCTCCCAGGAAAATTTGGAATGCGATCCGTCATACTCTGAGGAACTGTTTTCTGGACCCTTCCCAGAGTCACAAACCACTTCTCAGGTTGCTGCTGACCTCTTTCCCGATGCCCAAGTTTTCCAACTGTCGCAGTCTGTGGGTGATGATGATGACATTGTTGACTTAGCGGAAGAAGTGTGTAAAGAGGTGTTGGACAATGAGGAGACACGGTTGTCAGATAGTGGTGAAGTTGTTGTCAGGGCAGGGAGTCTATACTATAGACTATACTGGCCTGGGTGCTATACAAGTGCTGCCGCCTCCTCCTCCGTCAATTGTCTCTTCTCTACTATACTGGACTGGGTGCTATACAAGTGCTGCCGACTCCTCCTCCGTCAATTGTCTCTTCTCAACTATACTGGACTGGGTGCTATACAAGTGCTGCTTCCTCCTGCTTCTCCGTCAATTGTCTCATCTCAACTATACTGGCCTGGGTTCTATACAAGTGCTGCCGCCTCCTCCTCCGTCAATTGTCTCTTCTCAACTATACTGGACTGGGTGCTATACAAGTGCTGCCGCCTCCTGCTTCTCCGTCAATTGTCTCTTCTCAACTATACTGGTCTGGGTGCTATAAAAGTGCTGCCGCCTCCTCCTCCGTCAATTGTCTCTTCTCAACTATACTGGACTGGGTGCTATACAAGTGCTGCCGCCTCCTGCTTTTCGGTCAATTGTCTCTTCTCAACTATATTGGACTGGGTGCTATACAAGTGCTGCCGCCTCCTGCTTCTCCGTCAATTGTCTCTTCTCAACTATACTGGCCTGGGTGCTATACAAGTGCTGCCGCCTCCTCCTCCGTCAATTGTCTCTTCTCAACTATACTGGACTGGGTGCTATACAAGTGCTGCTGCCTCCTCCTTCTCCGTCAATTGTCTCTTCTCAACTATACTGGCCTGGGTGCTATACAAGTGCTGCCGCCTCCTCCTCCGTCAATTGTCTCTTCTCAACTATACTGGCCTGGGTGCTATACAAGTGCTGCCGCCTCCTCCTCCGTCAATTGTCTCTTCTCAACTATACTGGACTGGGTGCTATACAAGTGCTGCCGCCTCCTGCTTCTTCGTCAATTGTCTCTTCTCAACTATACTGGCCTGGGTGCTATACAAGTGCTGCCGCCTCCTGCTTCTCCGTGAATTGTCTCTTCTCAACTATACTGGACTGGGTGCTATACAAGTGCTGCCGCCTCCTCCTCCGTCAATTGTCTCTTCTCAACTATACTGGACTGGGTGCTATACAAGTGCTGCCGCCTCCTCCTCCTCCGTCAATTGTCTCTTCTCAACTATACTGGACTGGGTGCTATAAAGTGCTGCCGCCTCCTCCTCCTCCGTCAATTGTCTCTTCTCAACTATACTGGACTGGGTGCTATACAAGTGCTGCCGCCTCCTGCTTCTCCATCAATTGTCTCTTCTCAAGTATACTGGCCTTAGTGCTATACAAGTGCTGCCGCCTCCTCCTCCGTCAATTGTCTCTTCTCAACTATACTGGCCTGGGTGCTATACAAGTGCTGCCGCCTCCTCCTCCGTCAATTGTCTCTTCTCAACTATACTGGACTGGGTGCTATACAAGTGCTGCCGCCTCCTGCTTCTCCGTGAATTGTCTCTTCTCAACTATACTGGACTGGGTGCTATACAAGTGCTGCCGCCTCCTCCTCCGTCAATTGTCTCTTCTCAACTATACTGGACTGGGTGCTATACAAGTGCTGCCACCTCCTGCTTCTCGGTCAATTGTCTCTTCTCAACTATACTGGCCTGGGTGCTATATATGTGCTGCCGCCTCCTCCGTCAATTGTCTCTTCTCAATTATACTGGCCTGGGTGCTATACAAGTGCTGCCGCCTCCTTCTCCGTCAATTGTCTCTTCTCAACTATACTCCTGCTTCTCCGTCAATTGTCTCTTCTTAACTATACTGGCCTGGGTGCTATACAAGTGCTGGAGTACGCCTGTCTGTCTTCTGACCTTTGATGTCACTGAGACCGCATCGACTTCAACGCAGCCTATTCTTGGGCTGGTGCCACGATCTACCGTGTGTTTTGGGTGCTCTGGCATGATATGGACTGCTCCAGAGGACATCTTCAATGCTGTCAAATGTTGTTGACCTGGCTGTCGACGACTATTTTTGCACTTTGATTTTTTCCACTTTTTTCATTGTAATAGCAACTGCAACTAAACGAAACTATACCCTATCAGACTCCCACTATTGTAGCTGCAATTATTCAGCCGTTATAGCAAGGTTCGTTTTAGGTTCGGTTCGTACGAATCCGAATTTCACGAAAGTTCGCCGAACCGAACTTTTCAAAAGTTTGCTCATCCCTATTTCTTACCTTTAGGTGTACATCTAGAAATGGGATTTCCCTGTGGCTGTATTTAAGAGAGAGAGATGGATGGGACTGCCGTATTTATGACTTAATGAAATCTAATAAGGTTATCCTCAGAACCCTGCCAAACACAAAAAAAATTGCCTATATATCGAACCCATAACAATACATTTTCATTAACCACTTCAGATCTGGGCCATTCCCCCCCTTCCTGACCAGGCCTAATTTTGCAAATCTGACATGTGTCACTTCATGTGGTAGTAACTTTATAACGCTTTTACTTATCCAAGCCATTCTGAGATTGTTTTCTCATGACACATTGTACTTCAAGTTAATGGTAAATTTGAGTCGATAAGTTTTAATTTTATTTATAAAAAAATCCAAAAGTTAACGAAAATTTGAAAAAATTCACTGTTTTCTAAATTTCAATCTCTCTGCTTTTAAGACAGATAGTGATGCCCCATAAAATCCTTTTTGATTTACATTCCCCATATGTCTACTTCATGTTGGCATCATTTTGGTAGTGTAATTTTATTTTTTTAGGACAGTAGATGGTTTAGAATTTTAGACGCAATATTTGCAAATTTGCAAAATCAACTTTTTTAAGGACCAGTTCAGTTCTGAAGTCAGTTTGTGGGCTTACATAATAGAAACCACCCATAAATGACCCCATTTTAGAAACTACACCCCTCAAACTATTTAAAACTGGTTTTAGAAATGTTGTTAACCCTTTAAGTATTCCACAGGAATTAAAGCAAAATTTCACTTTTTTTTGCAGATTTTCCATTTTAATCAATTTTTTTCCTGTAACACATCAAGGGTTAACAACAAAACAAAGCTCAATATTTATTACCCCGATTCTGCAGTTTGCAGAAACACCCCACATGTGGTCGTAAACTGTTATTTGGGGATACACCAGGGCTCAGAAGGGGAGGAGCAGCATCTGCATTTTCTAACATGGAATTTTTTGTCATGGTTTGTAAGAGTGATAACTTTTTAATTTTTTTGTGGACTGAGCTTATTTTTGCGGGACAAGCTGTTCTTTTTATTGGCACCATTTTGGGGTACATCCGGCTTTCTGATCACTTTTTAATCTAATTTTTGGAAGGTTAACAAAAAAAAAAGCAGTTTAGGGGCATTTTTCTATATTTTTTTTACACCATTCACTTGATGGGGTAGATAATGTGATATTTTTGTAGAGCCAGTTGTTACGGACGCACCGATACCAAATATGTCTATTTTTTATTTTTTTTTTACGTTTTACACAATAAGAGCATTTTTAGAAGAAAAATCATACTTTTGTGTTGCAATATTTTAAGAGCCATTTTTTTTTCATTTTTCGGGCTATAATCTTGTGTGGGGGCTCTTTTTTTGCGGGATGGGGTGACGTTTTTATTGCTACCATTTTGGGATGCATACGACTTTTTGATTGTTTGATATTATGTTTTTTGGTAGGTGATGCAACAAAAAAAAGCTGTTTTGGCATAATTTTTAATAGATTTTTTTACGCAGTTCACTTGATGGGGTAGATCATGTGATATTTTTATAGAGCCGGTCGTTTTAGACGCGGTGATACCAAATATGTCTATCTTATTTATTTATTTATTTTTATTTGTAACTTTTTTTAATGAAATATTTGGGGGGAAATTATTTTTTATATATATATATATATATATATATATATATATATATATATATATATATATGTGATTTTTTTTTTTTTAATAATACTCTATTTTTTTATTTTTTTTTACACTTTGTATCCCCCATAAGGTCATACAAGACCTCAGGGGGACATTTAACTTCACTTATTTATTTATTTATTTATTTATTTATTTATTTATTTTTTTACAATTGATTTCTCCTGTAACTGGGGCTGACATAGTAGTGTGTATACAGCGATCTAGAAGGCAGGGACCCCTGGGAACGGTCCCTGCCTTCTCTTTGGGGTACCCTGCTGTCACTGACAGCAGGTACCCCACTGTGCAGCTGCACGATTAGCGTGCAGCTGCTATCTCTGAATGGACGTTCAGAAACGTCCATTCAGAGATAGATAACCACTTCTCGGACATTTATAGTCAACGGGCGGACAGGAAGTGGTTAAACAGGGTGTTTGGGTACACAACTTTCTCTTCAAAAAAGTTCATATAGAGAACCTCGAAGGTCGGCGCCACGTTACAGCCCATCGCGGTTCCTGAGATTTGGAGGAAGAACTGGTCTTGACTGATAAGAGTTCCAGGATAAGATTCCTTTCGCCAATGGAAAATTCTTGGTACCTTTCCATGGCTTCCTTAACACAGTCAATACCTGCCTCATTAGGGATGTTAGTATATAGACTGGTTACGTCCATAGTTACCAAAAAAACAGTTATTCCATTCTGCCTTAATATCTTGGATTCTGTTCAAAAAATCGACCTACCGTCCTGCGCATATGGTCTGAGGAGGCAATCTAACATTCTGGAGACTGGCTGGAACAATGAATCACATCCCGAAACGATTAGTCTCCCTGAGGGGTGTTCCAAGTTCTTATGGGCCTTGGGTAGAGCATAAATAACTGGGATGCAGGGAAACTTCGGGGTGAGAAAATCTGCCAACTTCTTATTAATAATGCCCTTGTCAAGGGCAACCTCCACGATCCCCGAGAATTCTCTTATAAATTCTCCTGTAGGGTCGTGGTCTAAGGGTACAAAAGTGCTATGATCACTTAATTGGCGCAGAATCTCATTCCTATAATCATCCCTGTCCATTACTACAATACCTGAGCCCTTATTGGATAGCTTAATAACAATGTTTTTATTCTGTTTCAAGTTCTTTAGAGCTATACTCTGATTTCTGGAGATGTTATGTCTTACCTTGGTAGGTGGTGTTTTTTTTCTCCAGTTTCGCTAGGTCTTCTTGAACTCGGGTGATGTAAGTCTCGATAATATCATACTTCTTTGGTGGCATATAGGTGCTTGGGATTTTACAAGTTTTAGTTCTCCATAATGACGCCCTCCTCCATGACCAGCAGTGGGCCTGCGCCTGCTATAGGAACCACGTGCCCAACCCCAAGATGGCGCCGGACGCCTTTTGTACCAGTGCGCATGCGCCGCATGCTGTGATACGCCATGTCCAGTTCACAGCTTGGTCGCGCGCTGAGCCCGCAATACTGGCCTGACATCTGCACATGGGTTGAGCGCACGGTCTCTACCATTCCTCCTCCCCTCTCAGCGCCCGCCCCTCCTGACGCCCAGGCTCTCCAGGTCCTACCTGGCCACATGGCCGATCCATCACCTGCTGCCACAACACAACCTGGGTAAGCTGCGCTTAGTTCTGCCTTCACTATTCTGGTGCCACTTTTGTCTGTGTTTTAGTTTGTGACTTACAGCCATATCTCTAATACTGGGGCTTGGTTAGCTGTATTAATCCATATGGTATATATTTCTTTACTTTGTGACAATTCCATATGTCAAACCTTGCCCCTACTTTTGCTTAAAGGAATCCATTTACTTTACCACAACCTTATTATGTAGAAGTACATTGTCAGGAATGAATTATAATAACCAATTGTTATTTATTTCATGAATTATGTCATTAAATATGGGTTAGGAGGTTTTCTGTTGGCAGCTAATTTCCCCTCCCCTTGATAATGGGCTTTTATGTGATACTATTGATCATGATTTATGTAACTATTTAGAACTTCCATGTTTCACCTGACGTAATTTTTCTACATTTCTGTGCACACTAGCCTGATGAAGGGCATTGTCTGCCCGAAATGTTGCCTATGTTGTGGATAATGTTCGGCTGACTAATAAATACTCACCTTGCAAATTAAAATCTGGAGTGCTGTCTACTCTCTACAGTATGTGTACTTGAGCGTGACAGTATGTGTGTGAGCTTGCCGAGCTCCAAAGCCACTACCAAGTTGCAGCCGTTATCAGACACAACCACACCTGGTTATAGGTTGAGTTGCGAGAGCCACAGCTCAGCCTGTAGGTGGTGGCGGAAATCCTGATGGAAATAGGGCCCGCCATCCTTTGTGTCGGTAGCACCTGTGTCATCCCAGGGTATGACTCGCTCCCAGCACCGTGGCGGTGTGTTGTTTTTCACCTAAGCAAATAAGTTTCAGCACAGTCTGTTTCCGCTTTCCCACCGCTGTGCTAAACTGCTTCCAGCTACTGACTGATGGCTGACTGGTGCTGCAAGATGACATTTCCTAGATGGAAGTGGTGGAGGAGAAGAAGGGGTTGCAGCTGCTAATGTAGGTGGTGGCGGAAATCCTGATGGTAGTATGGCCCGCAATCCTTTGTGTCAGTAGCACCTGCGCCATCCCAGGGTACGACTCGATCCCATCCTCCACAACATTCACCCAGTGTGCCGTCAGGGAAATGTAGCGTCCCTGGCCAGAAGCACTTGTTCATGTGTCAGTCGTTAAGTGGACCTTCCCAGTAACTGCATTGGTCAGGGCACAGGTTATGTTATGGGACACATGCTGATGTAAGGCGGTGAGGGCACATCGGCAAAAATAGTGGCAGCTAGGTACTGAGTAACGAGGGACAGCCGCCGCCATCAGATTGCAAAAAGCCTCAGTGTCCACAAGCAACATTTTTAGCGCCAGCAATTTGTAAAGGTGTGCATTTAATGCTATGGCCTGTGGGTGGGTGGCTGGGTATTTGCACTTTCGTTCAAAGGCCTGGGGTATGGACATCTGTACACTGCGCTGGGACACAGAAGTGGATGTGCTCGCTGATGGTGCTTGCGAGGGTCCAGGTGCAGGAAGGAGGCATCTGGGTCTTCGTCTTGGCTTTCACGTAACACAGGGAAGTAGAGGCAGTGGTGTGACCCGCAGACACCGATTGTGGATCCAGGCATTTGGCCCACCTATTAGGGTGCTTTGCTGCCATGAAGATCATGCTGGTGGTGGTCAGGTTGCTAGTGTTCATGCCCCTGCTCATTTTGGTACGGCACAGGTTGCAAATGACAATTCTTTTATCGTCCACACTTGTTGGTGTGGCCTGCCTTCTCCCTTTTGCCACCCCACCACCTCTTACAGCCTGTTGCGGTGCTGCGCATTCCTCCCTCTCTGTACTGCTGTCCTCGCTCAGCTTGCCTCCTTCCCATGTTGGGCCAGTGATTTCATCGTCCACTACTTCCTCTTCCTCTTCGGGAAGGAATTTTTTCCCTCAAAGTGAGGAATATTGGCTTCTACCTCATAGGGGTTTTTTGCCTTCCTCTGGGTCAACTTGCAGGATAACAGACCAAACTGGATGGACACGTCTTTTTTTGGCATTATAAACTATGTTACTATGTTACTTCTTCACTCTGGTCCTCATCCTGACAAGTTGACGTTCAGTGCTGCTGAGACTCAAAAACATTTGGGGTGAGGGTCTGCTGCTGATCTGACTGTCTAAAACATTAGGGGCGAGTACCTGCTGCTGAGCTGACTGTGTAAAACATTCGGGGTGAGTGCCTGCTGCTGATCTGACAGTGTAAAACATTAGGGGTGAGGGCGTGCTGCTACTTGCGCTTAACGTACAAGTAAATATATGTTTCCTAACAATGTTTCCTCTAAAATAGATGTTGGCTTGGGTTTTGGGGGGGGTATTTTTTTTATTCCGTAAAAGTGGCGTAATAGTCGGTCATCATCGTTAATAGCAGCGACTTCGGTGTCCAAGATCATCACTAATATATAATAAAAAAAGATATGCTTAATTCATGGAAATAAAGGCAACGTTTAGTGCCATATCTATAAAAGAAGAGGCTCCATAGTAAAGCTAAAAAATAGCTAATCTATTTACATCCACAACAGAACAGCTTGATGTTTGCTTCTCCTTCTATGTCCTTTCTAAAGGTGGATTTAGATGGCCAGATAATCGGCAAGAACGTTCCTGCAAACGCTTATTCCCGACAATCTGTAAAGATGCAGCCGATCACCTGAAGAATGAATGCAACTCTCGTTCATCAGGTGAAATTTTCATTTGTGCAGGCACCTAAATTATCATTTCTGGGCAGCAGATAGTGCCGTCTAAACAGCAATCTGCTGCCCAGAAACAATGCAACTCTATGAGGATAAATAATCGCAATATCGATTGCTCGTTCTCACACTGTTGAGGGGATTGCTACAAGTAAGGCTACTTTCACATTAGTGGCACGGGTGTCCGGCAGACTGTTCCGGCGGGTAAACAGTCTGCCGGATCCGTGCTGCCGCTAGTCCACGTCTGCGGCCGAAACTATGCTCCGACCCCATTCACTATAATGGTGGTGGGCCAGAGTTCCAGCCTCGGCACGGCAATCGTGCCGCAGCAGCACAGATCGGGCAGGCTGTTCACCCGCTGGAACAGCCTGCTGGACACCCATGCCGCTAATATGAAAGTAGCCTAATTGCAGCGCTTCATCTCCACTTAACGAGCAGACAGTTGTCAGGAAGGAACTCTAACTTCCCGGTAATCTGCTCCTTATCGACCTGTCTAAGTCTACCTTATGACACTTGGACCAATCTCCTATCCCATTGTTTGCTTACAATGCAAATCCTATGAACAGAAGAGCCAAATACTTGTACCCAGTAGCAAAGAGGATAGAATCAACTAGCACAGGGCACCACAGGACCCACTTGATCTGCCTCTATGATATACATGCCCTTGGCTCTCTTCCTACCCGTGTCATGACTTCTATTTCTACAGGGATGCAGGGCTATCTTGTGCTCATTTTGATCTCTCATGATTTATTCTAATCTGTAATGATTTTTCTTTTTATAGTGGCCAATAATGTTTCTTTTCATAGTGGCCAATAATGTTTTTTTTTTTTTTTCCAGATATTACATTCTCACTTTTTTGCTGGAGAGAATATAGCAGAACACCATGCTTATCCTGACAGTAAAAAGCAACAATTCTATCACGTAAGAAGATTGATAGATTAATACTGTAAAATGTATCATAATTGAAATACCGAAGCCGAAGCCATACGATTCTAGATTGTCGTTCAATGTTTTACTTGATAAGGTCAATTCCCAGTCTAACTACAGAGACTGTAACTGAACAAATGATGGTATATTTTACAAGCTGCTTATCTAGAGAGGTAGTTTAAATATCTATGTACCAGGAGCGTTGCTAGGCTCTCAAAAGATCCGGGGCCCAAGCCCCAGTGCATATGGCCCAATGCGTACGTCGACCGACCGCCCCCACCTTCCGCAGCAGCACATACCTCTGACATCCAGGCCTCCCAGGTGACATCTCCTCTGATGTAGATCTTCTCTGTCATCATCTTCTCCATTTGGTCCGGACAACTTCTCTCTGCCACCTCGTCTCTGCAGAGTGTGACACACGGACATCTTAGCTTCCTCACATTTCTATCATCATCCCCCATCCTGGAGTCCCCACAGTGTTATCCTGCTGCTCGCTGTGCCCCCCAAAACCTCCAAATACTATCCTGAAGAAATATCAGTGCTCCTCATAGTCCCACCAATAGTATTTCCCTTCTGCACTGACCCCAGTAATGATAATGCTCCCCAAGAGTGTCCCCATTAGTAGAAGAGCCCTCCAGTATTAAGAATGCCCTCACACAGCCCACAGTAGAAATAAGACCCCCCTATTGTTCCCCCAGTGGTAATAAAGCTGTCTACAGCGCCCTTAGTAGTAATAAGCCCCCCCCATAGTGCTCTTAGTAGAAATAAGGCGGTTCTATAAGTCCCTCCTATAGAGACTCCAGTAGAAATAAGAACGCCTATAATGTACCCTGGATTTAAAATTCCCCCCACAGTGCCCCCAGTATTTATACTGCCCCTCCTGTTATAATGCTCACCCTGAAGTACCCCCAGTATGTATACTGCCCTGTACTGTCATACTGCTCACCCTGTAGTGCCGACAGTATTTATACTGTCCCCTACTGTTATACTGCTCAACCTGAAGTGCCCCCAGTATTTATATTTATATCAGCCACTCCTCTTATAATGCTCCAGTACTGATGTAACCACCAGAGACATTTACATCACTTGTGACATATCAGCCGCTCCTCTTATAACGCTCCAGCCCTGATATAACCTCCAGAGATATTACATCATATGTGACCGATATCAGCCGCTCCTCTTATAACGCTCCAGTACTGATATAACCTCCAGAGACATTACATCATATGTGACATATCAGCCGCTCCTCTTATAACGCTCCAGCACCGATATAACCTCCAGAGACATTACATCATATGTGACTGATATCAGCCGCTCCTCTTATAACGCTCCAGCCCTGATATAACCTCCAGAGATATTACATCATATGTGATCGATATCAGCCGCTCCTCTTATAACGCTCCAGTACTGATATAACCTCCAGTTACATTACATCATATGTGACATACGCTCCTCTTATAACTCTCCAGTACTTATATAACCTCCAGAGACATCTACATCATATGTGACATATCAGCCGCTCCTCTTATAACGCTCCAGCACTGATATAACCTCCAGACACATTTACATCATATGTGACATATCAGCTGCTCCTCTTATAAAGCTCCAGCACTGATATAACCTCCAGAGACATGACATCACATGTTGGGGATGAGGGGCTGGGAAATTTTGGAATGCCACTGATGAGAGGGAATGGGGAGGAGGGGGGGGGTTGAGGGGGTCACTGGGAGACATGACTTCTTAGAAGCTCTGTGTAAAGTAAAGTTGAGATAGTCAGTGGGCAGAGGTCTGTGAGGGGCTGGAACACCAGGGGGACACAAGATGTGCAGTGGGCAGTAGCTTCAGGACTCCTAGCTTCCCTCCCACAATAACTTACCCCATTGCTGCTGTGTGGAGTAGGAGGTCAGAAGGCCCCTCCTCCTCCTCACACAGGATGGAATATCACACTGCACAGAGGAGGGGGGGAGGTGTCTGCTCATGTGGGGTCTGTAAAGTTTACTTTGGAGAAAGGAACAATCCCTGCAAGGTACTGTGCTGTCCCTTTCCCCAAAGTAAAATGTGTGCCAGTACTGCAGTCCAGCACCTGATAACAGCCGTGCTGCACAGTAAAAGACTGGCAGGCAGTACATTCGGGGCCTGGGACATAACATCCGGGGCCCAGGCCCCGAATGTTTTAGCCTAACGACGCCCCTGCTATGTACCAATTCCTTTCTCCTCTCCACACCTGGTAAAAAGAAATATGTGACTTTGACTGGTTATATTAATGTTAATGTCAGTATATAAAACTAAATGAATGAAGGTGCAGAACCACCTAAGGGACAATGTTTGCATTTCTATTAAAGGGGTTCTCCAGCCCCTACTTGAGATTTGGCTCATAAAAAGTACCTGTGGAGGAAAGGTTATTACAGTAATACTTACCCTCCGCAGCACAGATGTTCTCAGGATCCACTTCATGGTCACTTGACAGCTCCTGCCGCAATTCCAGGTCTTCTAGTTTCTTGCTGTATTCTTCCCTTCCTCGTTGAAGCAAGAGACAGTGCGTCATCACTGACGCACAAAGGTCACAAAGGTGGTCATTTAAGCTGTAAAGAAGGGAAAATGAGGGCATAATTTCTGTGAGGGGGCACAATGTGGACATTAAGACTGTGTGGTAGCACTAAGAGGAAATGCCCTAGATTAACCTGTTATACATTGGGATGGCTCCATCTTACAGGACCAGCACAGCGCCCCCTGCTAGAGATTTCACAATCCCTTCCTTATGTGATTATTCTTTTTTTCTCTATCACCACAGCGACCTTGTTCCAGATCCAGCAGACATCACTCCAGCAACACCCTGGATGAGGTAGGACCAGTTGTTTTTTTTGCTTATTGCAAGGTGCATTGGTACCGCCATGTGTACTCTATTTTATTCGGCGGGACTGGGTGAGTATAGTTATGCATTGGGCGGAGTTAGAGGAGTGCTTTACTACCCCCTTTTTATGTAAATTTGAGTGGCATGAGGGGTGGTCGGTTGGCACAAATCTCAATCCTTGCCCTGGGTGCAGGAAAGCCTAGTTACACATCTGGATAGTGGGTACCGCAAGAGTCAATATTTGTCCTTCTTTTCTTGTAGGGGGACTGTACTATAAAATGTAATCATTTTTTTTAATAAACTAAACTAAGTAACTCAAAAGAGGACAGTATTTTGCCATGCAGTTTAACACCAATAAATGCAAGATTATGTGCAGAGGTAGACCTAGCAGTTTTGCTGCAAAAATTGACATGGCAACTCTCTCTATGCCAAATTCTCAATCCACCCCCTCCCACCAATCATGCTGTTAAAGAAGTGTGTGGATCTATATTGCATACAATACTTTGAAACATACAAGCTAATACAGCAATACCTACTTATTACTTTCAGTGATGTCTCCTATTATTTAGATGGTCTTCTCCTCATCTTCTCCATTTTGACCAGGCCTCCTTGACAACTTCTTCCAGCTGCATCTGACTGCACAGTTTACCACATAGGCATTTTTTCTCTTTTCTCACTTTATCATCCTTCTCCTCCTTGTGCCCCAACATTGTTATCCTGCTGCTACCCCAAATGCTATGCCCCCTGTGCTCCCCCCGTAGTCCTTTTGTAGTATAATGCCCCTCGTATTGGTATTATGTATAATGCTCTAACCCTCCCATATCAGTAGCATATATAATGTTCTACTCCCTTATACCATAATGCCCATAATGCTCCCCTTTAGTGATAGCATACATAAAGCTCTCCCCCATAATATAAACCCCCCAGTGGTGGTAGCATATATAATGCTCTACCCACCCCATGTACAGGTAACATATAGATGGATCTCCCCACTGTACTATAATGCCTCCCTGTAATGGAAGTAGAAATAATGCTCTCACTCACCCTTAGTCTCTTTGTAGTATAATGCTCCCAGTAGTGATAGTAGATACAAAGCCCATCCCTATCCCATAGTCCCCCTATAGTGGTAGGATATATAATACTCCACCCCTCCATAGTTCCCCCGAGTAGTGGCAACATATAAATATATTTTTTTTAAATAATAAATACATCTCATAGGTGGTTGCAATTACATCACTGTGACCCCCTGCACCAGACACAGTTGTTTGTGATCTTCTCTGATACCCGGCACAAAAGGGGGCGTTGACATTGTTACTGAATGTTATACCAACTCAGCCTATTAGGCTGTAGGGCAGAGATCCATAGGCTCTCATGCTTTGCCTAAATTGCTGCCCCCTTAAAGGCAAGTCAGCTGATGTCTAAGGATCAGTTTGTCTCATGGAAGATACAGCCCTGGTTACATGCTTGTAGGGTAAATACATTCCACCATTACCTATTAAATGAAAAAAAAAAAACACTGGGTAAGACTGATATGAAAAAGCAATATAGAAATTATTCAACCTAAAGCTTGAAGGGGATCTCTGGTCCCATAATAATTTTTTTTCTCTCCACAGTTCCCAAAACACTGCATATATCTGTTTTTCACGTCACCATTTTTTCCCCTTGTCTCAGCATCATTGCATCCAGGTTTACATGCAGCTGTATTTATCAGCTTCTGGCTGGATATGTTAACCAAACCCAGTGTGCTTTGCTCTGTAATGTCTCTCAGGGCCTGCTATTATTCTTTTCAAATATTTTATCACACTATATTTTATCACACTATATGTAAATACAGCATAGGTGTATCTTATGGCCCAGTGCATTTTATTGTTAAAAAAAATACAGTATATACAGTTTATATACCCTGTAGTAATATCACAGGGTATATACCCTGGAGTTCTGTTTTTCACCAAGCTCTCTCTATTACTGGTATCAGTATTTCGAGCACTTCAATCTATTGCACAAGTCTTTGTCCAACCTGTTGTATCCTAAACTGTACCATACATGGAAAGTGTGCATTACAATGAAACCTATAACAGAAATCACTAACACCTATGCAAACCTGCCCTTACCATGTCAAAATTAATGGATATGAGTAGGCCCTGAAGACATATACTACAACATAAAAATACATAAATAGCGATAAAAATACATCATTAAAATATAAAACACAGAACACAACAAAATAGTGCAAACTGTGTCACAATGTAATGCAAACTGTGTCACAATATACATATCGTTCATGCCCTATTCTCAACTGTAACTGCAAGCTCAGGTTGCAGGTATAGATGATCACAATGTCAGCTCCCTGCTTCCCTAGTTCTCTATCATTGACCGTTCAGTGATGTCATTGCACCTGCCGAGTTGACGCACAGATAGCAGAGCATAGAGCAGAGTAAACTGCTCTGTTTTGTGCTGAGCTGTCTATGCTCGGGTCCACTCGGTGTTCGATCATAATGTTAGTCAATGGGACTAAACCAGGCACCCCCCACTCGGAAGAGGGGAGAGTGTCTGGTTAATAGAAAAAGGTCAGAAAAGGTCAGAAAAAGGTCAGAAAAAGGTCAGAATCGCGACTTCTCCTCTTTTACTCCTTTCACAGTGTGCTAATTAACTGAATTTGTACGCATTAGCGTACAAATGTGTACGCATTTGCGTACAAATGCGTACGCATAAGCGTACAAATGCGTACGCATTAGCGTACAAATTTATATGCATTAGCATACAATGCGTAGCATTAGCATAAAAATCAACATTACAGTGAATGCCAGTACGTGCGGGGAAGAGACTCGAGCATTGCGCTCGAGTACACTTGGTGTTCGGCCGAACACCGAGCGGACCCGAGCGTAGGCATGCTCGCTCAACACTAATGCTAATGCATACAAATTCAGTCAATTAGCATACAAAAGGAGAAGTCACGATTCTGACCTTTTTCTATTAACCAGACACCCTCCCCTCTTCCGAGCGTGGGGTGCCTGGTTTAGTCCCATTGAATAACATTATGCTCCGGTGCTCGGCCGAGCACTCGAGCAACCCCTAGTGCTCGGCCAGAGCACCTGAGCATACGAGCACAGAGGTGCTCGCTCAATACTAGAGGGCATCACTCTGTCTGGGGGGCATGTTAAAGGGCATCACTCTGTGAAGGGGTACTTATGAGGGCATTACTGTGGGGGGCACTTAAGGGGACATTATACTGTGTGGAGGCACTTAGAGGACATTACTTTGTGTGGGGGCAGTTAGTGGATATCATACTTTGAGAGGACCTCTTAGGAGCATAATACTGCATTGGGGTACCAAGGAAACATCATACTGTGTGGTGAGGCACTGAGGGAGCATCATACTTTATGGTGGGCACTAAAGGGGCATCATATTGCTTGAGGGGCTCTAAGGGACATCATTACTGTCTATAGGGAGCACTAAGAACCATCACTACTGTGATGTAGCACTAAGGGGACATTCTATATTACATATTTTAAGCAGAGAAGAAGTCACAGATTCTGCCGCAACATAGTGTGCGACAGAATCTGCACCAGATATACACCACTTTTGTTAATGACCCCTTGTATCTCTATACACCAGAGTGTCTAATGTGCTCCAGCCTGGAACACATCAAGACTAGAGAGGGACGTATTTCCAATAAGGCACCAACAGCACGTGCCTATGGCACTCTACTAACTATAGCCTCTGGCTGGGTATACAACAATCTGGCTATCCTAGCATTAATTAGTCCACCGACTGAATTCAACTCTATCGCTGTCCTCAGGATGGTGATTCAGTTGAAAACAACATGTTGGCACAGGAGCTGATGGTCACCTGCCCCGTTGCTCACCCTTATAGGCCTCAAGCCTAGTTGACCTGAGGTCTATGAGGCAGTAAATGCAGGAGCAGGCGGGCATGATGGCATCATTGTGCCTGTCTATACCGAGAGAACATTAGGTTATTTTTTCCTATCTTGGCGATTTGGGGACATTATTGAGGGGCACTGTGGGGGGAAATTACTACTGAGGGGAACTGTGGAAGATATTATTAATGGGGGACAATGGGGGACATTACTCCTGGGGGGACACTAGGGTGACATTACTACTGAAAATACAGCTCTCTGGTGCACTCCTTCATTGATCACCCAAAAAGAATCTACATTAACTACACACCCATGTGAGATTTGCCTCTGACATCTAAATTTCACGTTAGTCCCCATGCAGCCTGGTGCCCTGTATAAATTTTACTGGCCAAACCTCTACCAGTGCTCTTCTGTTAGTGATACTCACCTTTTCATTGCACCATATGCTTTATATCTACAGATGCATCCATTCTTAATCAGTCTCTGAGTCAATGTAGTGCATTATCTCTTCATGAAAGACAACAAAAGCCATTGAAAAACCTTTGAAAGAGTTTATTTAATGCAACATTGTTATGCAGAAAGTACATCTAGAGACCAAAAAGAATGTATACATCTGTATACGTATCATCAATGACATTTGGTAAGCTATGGGGTCTTGGCTTATGCATTCTTTTAAGTTTCAGTTTTCATATACTGGAAGTACTCCTAAACTTAGATACCTAATTTAACTGGTCAGTTCCAGTACAGCTTTTGTATTTCATTTCACTATTTTGCTCTTTCATTATAGGTTATGTATATCATGTTCAAGGACAGTATGTTTCCTTTTCCTCTTCATTGTTTTGTTCATCTTCCTTATTATTTACTTTAACATAATAGATATTATTTCCTTCATTGATAATTTTTAGCTTTATACACAATTGATTTTTGTGGACTAGAAATTTTACTATTCCCGTTCAGTAACATGGGACTTTATATTATATATATGGACAATGATGTGATTCTATCTACGATTTGTTTGGTAGACTCCATATTATTGTTACAAATCTACAGGTTCCGATGTAATTGACGAAAGGGGTGAGAGGAATTATTGAAATATGTAATTAGGGTTTGTTTGTTTTTTACAGGGCCCAATGTAATTGAGGAAAGGAATGAGAGAGATTATTAAAATATTTAATTAGGTTTTTATTAGAGATGAGTGAGCACTAAAATGCTCGGTTGCTCGCTATTCAAGTCGAATTTTTCCCGATGCTCGGGTGCTCGTTTCGAATAACGAACCCCATTGAAGTCAATGGGAGACTCGAGCATTTTTTGCAGGGGACCAAAGCTCTGCACAGAGAAGGTTGCATGAAAACCTGGAAACCTTAAAAAATGATGGAAACACCACGGAAATGGACAGGAAACAGCAGGGACAGCAAGCATGGATGCCTCTGAGGCTGCCTAATCGTACCATTATGCCAAATTCTGGGCAACAGCCTGTAGGTGACCCTCAAGACAATTGTGCTGACCCAGACCAAGATGGGCAAGGCACATGCGCTAGCACATGTTAGGATAGCACCCAACTAGGTGCAACGAAGGTCCATCAATACCTGCGGGTGACACCACTGCCCATGCTGGCACTGCTGTCATATCCCCCGCCCCAGGATGCAGGTATAAGCGTCTCTCTCCCCGCACCCACCCAGTAGTCCACAGCATACACAAAGTTCATCAAGCACAGTGCCCAGCTCTCCCAATCTCAGATGGGCAAACACGCACCCCACACCCACCCTGTCCACAGCAGACACAAAGACCTCCAAGCACAGTGCCCAGCTTTAGCAGGTGAATCACATAAAATTTTACCCTGACACAGCATGGCGGTGAACCATGAGTGACCAAGTGAGACTGAGGTAGCAGGTGACCCACATAAAATTTTACCCTGACACAGCATGGCGGTGACAACAGAGTGACCAAGTGAGACTGAGGTAGCAGGTGAAGCACATAAAATTTTACGCTGACACAGCATGGCGTTGACAACAGAGTGACCAAGATAGATGAGGTAGCAGGTGAGCCACGCAAAAATTAAGCCTGGCACAGCATGGCGGTGACAACAGAGTGACCAAGTTAGATGAGGTAGCAGGTGAGCCACCCAAAAATTTAGCCTGACACAGCATGGCAGTGTCAACAGAGTGACCAAGTTAGACTGAGTTAGCAGGTGAAGCACATAAAATTTTACCCTGAAACAGCATGGCGTGAACCCAGAGTGACCAAGTGAGACTGAGGTAGCAGGTGAAGCACATAGAATTTTACGCTGATACAGCATGGTGGTGACAACAGAGTGAGCAAGTTAGATGAGGTAGCAGGTGAGCCACCCAAAAATTTAGCCTGACACAGCATGGCGGTGTCAAAAGAGTGACCAAGTTAGACTGAGGTAGCAGGTGAAGCACATAAAATTTTACCCTGAAACAGCATGGCATGAACCCAGAGTAACCAAGTGAGACTGAGGTAGCAGGTGAAGCACGTAAAATTATACCCTGACACAGCATGGCGGTGAATACAGAGTGACCATGTGAGACTGAGGTAGCAGGTGAAGCACATAAAGCTTTACCCTGACACAGCATGGCGGTGACAACAGAGTGTCCAAGTGAGACTCAGTTAGCAGGTGAAGCACATAAAATTTTACCCTGACACAGCATGGCGGTGACAGCAGAGTGACCAAGTAAGACTGAGGTAGCAGGTTAACCACATAAAATTTTACCCAGACAAAGCATGGCGGTGACAACAGAGTGACCAAGTGAGACTGAGTTAGCTGGTGAAGCACATAAAATTTTACCCTGACACAGCATTGCGGTGACAACAGAGTGACCAAGTGAGATTGAGGTAGCAGGCGAAGCAAATAAAATTTTACCCTGACACAGCATGGTGGTGACAACAGAGTGACCAAGTGAGACTGAGTTAGCAGGTGAAGCACATAAAATTTTACCCTGACACAGCATGGCGGTGACAACAGAGTGTCCAAGTGAGACTCAGTTAGCAGGTGAAGCACATAAAATTTTACCCTGACACAGCATGGCGGTGACAGCAGAGTGACCAAGTGAGACTGAGTTAGCAGGTGAAGCACATAAAATTTTACCCTGACACAGCATGGCGGTTACAACAGAGGGACCAAGTGAAACCGAGGTAGCAGGTTAACTACATAAAATTTTACCCTGACACAGCATGGCGGTGACAACTGAGGGACCAAGTGAGACTAAGGTAGCAGGTTAACCACATAAATTTTACCATGACACAGCATGGCGGTGACAACAGAGTGACCAAGTGAGACTGAGTTAGCAGGTGAAGCACATAAAATTTTATCCTGACACAGCATGGCGGTTACAAACAGAGGGACCAAGTGAAACCGAGGTAGCAGGTTAACTACATAAAATTTTACCCTGACACAGCATGGCGGTGACAACTGAGGGACCAAGTGAGACTAAGGTAGCAGGTTAACCACATAAAATTTCACCATGACACAGCATGGCGGTGACAACAGAGTGACCAAGTGAGACTGAGTTAGCAGGTGAAGCACATAAAATTTTACCCTGACACAGCATGGCGGTTACAACAGAGGGACCAAGTGAAACCGAGGTAGCAGGTTAACTACATAAAATTTTACCCTGACACAGCATGGCGGTGACAACTGAGGGACCAAGTGAGACTAAGGTAGCAGGTTAACCACATAAAATTTTACCATGACACAGCATGGCGGTGACAACAGAGTGACCAAGTGAGACTGAGTTAGCAGGTGAAGCACATAAAATTTTACCCTGACACAGCATGGCGGTGACAACAGAGAGACTAAGTGAGACTGAGTTAGCAGGTAAAGCACATAAAATTTTACCCTGACACAGCATGGCAGTGACAACAGAGTGTCCAAATGAGACTGAGGAAGCAGGTGAAGCACATAAAATTTTACCCTGACACAGCATGGCGGTGACAACAGAGTGTCCAAGTGAGACTCAGTTAGCAGGTGAAGCACATAAAATTTTACCCTGACACAGCATGGTGGTGACAGCAGAGTGACCAAGTAAGACGGAGGTAACAGGTTAACCACATAAAATTTTACCCAGACACAGTATGGCGGTGACAACAGAGTGACCAAGTGAGACTGAGTTAGCAGTTGAAGCACATAAAATGTTTCCCTGACACAGCATGGCGGTGACAACAGAGTGACCAAGTGAGATTGAGGTAGCAGGTGAAGCAAATAAAATTTTACCCTGACACAGCATGGCGGTGACAACAGAGTGACAAAGTGAGACTGAGTTAGCAGGTGAAGCACATAAAATTTTACCTTGACACAGCATGGCAGTGACAACAGAGTTTCCAAGTGAGACTAAGTTAGCAGGTGAAGCACATAAAATTTTACCCTGACACAGCATGGCGGTGACAGCAGAGAGACCAAGTAAGACTGAGGAAGCAGGTTAACCACATAAAATTTTACCCTGACACAGCATGGCGGTGACAACAGAGTGACCAAGTAAGACTGAGTTAGCTGGTGATGCACATAAAATTTTACCCTGACACAGCATGGCGGTGACAACAGAGGGACCAAGTGAAACTGAGGTAGCAGGTTAACTACATTAAATTTTACCCTGACACAGCATGGCGGTGACAACAGAGGGACCAAGTGAGACTGAGGTAGCAGGTTAACCACATAAAATTTTACCCTGACACAGTATGGCGGTGGCAACAGAGTGACCAAGTGAGACTGAGTTAGCAGGTGAAGCACATAAAATTTTACCCTGACACAGCATGGCGGTGACAACAGAGAGACCAAGTGAGACTGAGGTAGCAGGTGAAGCACATAAAATTTTACCCTGACACAGCATGGCGGTGACAGCAGAGTGACCAAGTGAGACTGAGTTAGCAGGTGAAGCACATAAAATATTACCCTGACACTGCATGGCGGTGACAACGGAGGGACCAAGTGAAACTGAGGTAGCAGGTTAACTACATAAAAATTTACCCTGACACAAAATGGCGGTGACAACAGAGTGACCAAATGAGACTGAGTTAGCAGGATAACCACATATAAATTTACCCTAACACAGCATGGCGGTTATAACAGGGTGACCAAATGAGACTGAAGTAGCAGGTGAGCCACCCAAACATGTAGCCTGACACAGCATGGCGGTAACACCACCAAGTGACCAAGTTAAATGAGGTGGCAGGTTAGCCACCCAAAAATTTAGACTGACACAACATAGCGGTGACACCACCAAGTGACCAAGTTAGATGAGGTAGTAGTTGAGCCACCCAAACATGTAGCCTGACACAGCATGGTGGTAACACCACCATGTGTTCCAGTTAGATAAGGTAGCAGGTGAGCCACCCAAACATTTACCCTGACACAACATAGCGGTGACAACAGAGTGACCAAGTTAGACTTAGGTAGCAGGGGAAGCGCATAAAATTTAACCCTGACACAGCATGGCGGTGACAACAGATTGACCAAGTGAGACTGAGTTAGCAGGTGAACCACATATAAACTTACCCTAACACAGCATGGCGTTGACAACAGAGTGACCAAGTGAAACTGAGTTAGTAGGTGAAGCACATAAAATTTTACCCTGACACAGCATTGCGGTGACAACAGAGTGACCAAATCAGACTGAGTTAGCAGGCGAACCCAATATAAATTTACCCTAACACAGCATGGCGGTGACAACAGATTGACCAACTGAGACAGAGTTAGCAGGTGAAGCACATAAAATTTTACCCTGACACAGTATGGTGGTGACAACAGAGTAACCAAGTGAGTCTGAGGTAGCAGGTGAACCACATGTAAATTTACTCTGACACAGCATGGCGGTGAAAACAGAGTGACCAAGAGAGACTGAGTTAGCAGGTGAAGCACATAAAATTTTACCCTGACACAGCATGGCGGTGACAGCAGAGTGACCAAGTAAGACTGAGGTAGCAGGTTAACCACATAAAATTTTACCCTGACACAGCATGGCGGTGAAAACAGAGTGAACAAGTGAGACTGAGTTAGCAGGTGAAGCACATAAAATTTTAAACTGACACAGCATGGCAGTGACAACAGAGTGACCAAGTGAGACTGAGTTAGCAGGTGAAGCACATAAAATTTTACCCTGACACAGTATGGCGATGACAACAGAGTGACCAAGTGAGACTAAGTTAGCAGGTGAAGCACATAAAATGTTACCCTGACACAGCATGGCGGTGAAAACAGAGTGACCAAGTTAGACTGAGTTAGCAGGAGAACCACATATAAATTTACCCTGACACAGCATGGCGGTGATAACAGAGTGACCAAGTGAGACTGAGATCGCAGGTGAAGCACATATAAATTTACCCTGACACAGCATTGCGGTGACAAAAGACTGACCAAGTGAGACTGAGTTAGCAGGTGAAGCACATAAAATTTTACCCAGACACAGCATGGTGGTGACAACAGAGTGACAAAGTGAGACTGAGTTAGCAGGTGAACCACATATGAATTTACCCTGACACAACATGGCGGCGACAACAGAGTGACCAAGTGAGACTAAGGTAGCAGGTGAAAGAAATATAAATTTTCCCTGACACAGCATGGTGGTGGCAACAGAGTGACCAAGTGAGACTGAGGTAGCCGGTGAAGCGCATAAAATTTTACCCTGACACAGAATGGCAGTGACAACAGAGTGACCAAGTGAGACTTAGTTAGCAGGTGAACCACATATAAATTTACCCTAACACAGCATGGCGGTGACAACAGAGTGACCAAGTGAGACTGAGTTAGCAGGTGAAGCACATAAAGTTTTACCCTGACACAGCATGGCGGTTACAAAAGAGTGACCAAGTGAGACTGAGTTAGCAGGAGAACCACATATAAATTTACCCTGACACAGCATGGCGGTGATAACAGAGTGATCAAGTGAGACCAAGATCGCAGATGAAGCATATATAAATTTACCCTGACACAGCATAGCGGTGACAACAGAGTGACCAAGTGAGACTGAGGTAGCAGGTGAAGCACATAAAATTTTACACTGACATAGCATGGCGGTGACAAAAGAGTGACCAAGTGAGACTGAGTTAGCAGGTGAAGCACATAAAATTTTACCCTGACACAGAATGTTATTGACAACCGAGTGACCAAGTTTGACTGAGTTAGCAGGTGAAGCACATAAAATTTTACCCTGACACAGTATGGCGGTGATAACAGAGTGACCAAGTTAGACTGAGTTAGCAGGAGAACCACATATAAATTGACCCTGACACTGCATGGCGGTTATAACAGAGTGACCAAGTGAGACTGAGATCGCAGGTGAAGCACATATAAATTTACCCTGACTCAGCATGTCGGTGACAACAGAGTGCCCAAGTGAGACTCAGTTAGCAGGTGAAGCACATAAAATTTTACCCTGACATAGCATGGCGGTGACAACAGAGCGACCAAGTGAGACTGAGTTAGCAGATAAACCACATATAAATTTACACTGACACAGCATGGCGGTGACAACAGAGTGACCCAGTGAGACTGAGTTAGCAGGTGAATCACATTAAATTTTACCCTGACACAGCATGGCGGTGACTAGAGATGAGCGAGTAGTGTTCGATCGAGCTTGTATTCGATCGAATAGTACGCTATTTGGCGTACTCGATTTCGTTTGAGTATAACGGCGATGGCGCACTTAGAATTCGTTTCCCCTCCCACCTTCCCTGGCGCTCTTTTTCCACCAATCACCATGCAGTGTATGCCTGTATGACAGGCACGCTGAGCACGCTGGCAGCGCGAAAAAGGCGTCTACATGCATTGGCTGGAAAAACCATGTGACCTCGAATATTAAAAACTCAGCTCTTCCTGCTCGTACGCATATGCTGCGTGAACTTAGTCAGGGACAGAGGCTGGAGAAGGGAGAGACAGGTTTTAGCTGTTGGACAGGCAGGAGCGTGATTAAAAGCCCTTATCAGGGCTACTATAGTGCAGTACAGTGATAGCTTTACTACAATATAGACTTTACAGAGAACGGCTGCTGTATTCAGGGATAGCTGCTGGAGTAGGGACAGAGAGAGGAATTAGTGGTGTATTAGGTGCTCTGCTACATACCAAACTATATTTGCACTACTGCTGTGTACCTTGAACTATAAAATATATAGGCCTTATAATTGGCAACTGTACAGTGCGTTCTCTTGCAAACTAATTTAAATACCTGGTGTAAATACCCACCGTCTGAACAGTTAGTACACGGCTGTGTACCTTGAACTATAAAATATATAGGCCTTATAATTGGCAACTGTACAGTGCGTTCTCTTGCAAACTAATTTAAATACCTGGTGTAAATACCCACCGTCTGAACAGTTAGTACACGGCTGTGTACCTTGAACTATAAAATATATATAGGCCTTATAATTGGCAACTGTACTGTGCGTTCTCTTGCAAATTATTTAAATACCTGGTGTTTATACCCACCGTCTGAAAAGTTAGTACACGGCTGTGTACCTTGAACTATAAAATATATAGGCCTTATACTAGGCAACTGTACTGTGCGTTCTCTTGCAAAATTATTTAAATACCTGGTGTTTATACCCACCGTCTGAAAAGTTAGTACACGGCTGTGTACCTTGAACTATAAAATATATAGGTCTTATACTAGGCAACTGTACTGTGCGTTCTCTTGCAAAATTATTTAAATACCTGGTGTTTATACCCACCGTCTGAAAAGTTAGTACACGGCTGTGTACCTTGAACTATAAAATATATAGGCCTTATACTAGGCAACTGTACTGTGCGTTCTCTTGCAAAATTATTTAAATACCTGGTGTTTATACCCACCGTCTGAAAAGTTAGTACACGGCTGTGTACCTTGAACTATAAAATATATAGGCCTTATACTAGGCAACTGTACTGTGCGTTCTCTTGCAAAATTATTTAAATACCTGGTGTTTATACCCACCGTCTGAAAAGTTAGTACACGGCTGTGTACCTTGAACTATAAAATATATAGGCCTTATACTAGGCAACTGTACTGTGCGTTCTCTTGCAAAATTATTTAAATACCTGGTGTTTATACCCACCGTCTGAAAAGTTAGTACACGGCTGTGTACCTTGAACTATAAAATATATAGGCCTTATAATTGGCAACTGTACTGTGCGTTCTCTTGCAAAATTATTTAAATACCTGGTGTTTATACCCACCGTCTGAAAAGTTAGTACACGGCTGTGTACCTTGAACTATAAAATATATAGGCCTTATACTAGGCAACTGTACTGTGTGTTCTCTTGCAAAATTATTTAAATACCTGGTGTTTATACCCACCGTCTGAAAAGTTAGTACACGGCTGTGTACCTTGAACTGTAAAATATATAGGCCTTATAATTGGCAACTGTACTGTGCGTTCTCTTGCAAAATAATTTCACGGCTGTGAAGGCAAAATATTGTAACCAAAAAATAATAAAAAGCGGAGGGGGGCTAGCGGAATAGGACGTGGACGAGGACGGGGGCGCGGAAATGCTGTTGGGGCCTTGTTGAAGCCAGTGGGGATACAATGCGTGCTGGTGAGGGTCAAGCCAGGATCCCGCTCATCCAGAATCCCTGCCTTTATGGGACAGTTAAGCAGGGGGCGGGTTACACCGCTGTTGAGGCCTGAGCAGGTTGAACAGGTGGTGCAATGGATAGCCGATAGCGCTTCCACACAGTTGTCCACCAGCCAGTCATCCACACAGTCTCACTCTGACCCTCCTTCCTCCACACCTGGCCAACAGAGTCATCCCACCATTGACCCCTCCCAGGAGCTCTTTTCGGGTCCTTTTTCAGATGTGCCGGAAGAATCCCAGGAGCTAGCAGAGGAATTTGTTTGTAGTGATGCCCAAACACTTGAGTTTTCGCCATCTCCTGCTGATGTGGACCCTGAGCCAGCATCTGTTTTCATGAGCGATGATGATGATGAGACGCAGTTGCCATCAAGGGAGGCTGTTGGAATGTCCAGTGGGCAGGAGGAGGAGCAGAGTGAGGAAGTTGAGGTGGTGGATGACGAAATGACCGACCCCACTTGGCCAGGGGTGATGTCCAGCGAGGAAAGTAGTGGAGAGGTGGTGGTCTGCGCAGCACCGAAAAAGGCAGCAAGAGGCAGAGGGATGTCCAGAGGCAGAGGGATGTCCACAGGCAGAGGGATGTCCACAGGCAGAGGGATGTCCACAGGCAGAGGACAGTCCAGACAGAGAAGTGAGGCCACAGCCAGCAGGGCCGAAGCTGTTCCCGGCAGCGGGCAGTCGCGCGAAGCTCCCCCATCGAGGCCTCGTACTTCTGTGGTGTGGAGATTTTTTAATGTTTGTGCGGATGACAAACTGAGCGCGGTTTGCACACTCTGCCACTCAAAACTGAGTAGGGGCTCTGAGAAGAGCAATATGACCACCTCAGGCATGCGGCGTCACTTGGAAGTCAAGCACTGGGCTGAGTGGGAGAGAGCAAACGCAATACAACCTGCGCCCGGTCTTGCTGCCACTGCCTCTTCCCCTGTGTTGTGTGCTGCCACTGCGGTCCAGACCTCCAGCCAGGACACCTCCACATCTGCCTCTGCCTCGGCTACTTTGGGGCCTTCTCCTTCAGCCTCCCCTTCCCCCGCCTCTTCGCCTGCACCTTCACACTCCTCGTCCCAACAACTGTCCATCTCGCAGGCGTTCGACCGCAGGCGGAAGTACGCCTCGAGTCACCCCCAAGCCCAAGCCTTAAACTGCCACATCTCCAAACTGCTGGCCCTGGAGATGTTGCCGTTTAGGCTTGTGGAGACGCAGGCCTTCCGCGACCTGATGGCGGCTGCCGCACCTCGCTATTCCGTCCCCAGCCGCCACTACTTTTCCCGGAGTGCCGTCCCCGCCCTGCACCAGCACGTGTCGCGTAACATCAGGCGGGCCCTGAGGTACGCAGTCAGCGCAAAGGTCCACTTGACCACCGACTCGTGGACAAGCGCTTGCGGCCAGGGACGATACATTTCTTTGACGGCACACTGGGTGAATGTAGTGGAAGCGGGGACGGGGTCGCAAACAGAGACGGCCTACCTACCACCCCCGCCCAAGATTGCCAGCACGGGTTCTGATAACACCCCCCCTCCTCCTCCTCCTCTGCCTTAACATCGCCCTCAGCCGCTAGCTGGAAGCGTTGCAGCACTGGCGCGGGGAGACGTCAGCAGGCGGTGTTTAAGCTCATCAGCTTGGGCGACAGGAAGCACAGCGCCCCAGAGGTGAGGGACGCCATATTGCAGCAGACGGAGATGTGGCTGTCGCCGCTGCAGCTAGGACCAGGCATGGTCGTGTGCGATAACGGCCGTAACCTGGTGGCGGCTCTGGAGCTTGCCGAACTCGATCACGTACCATGCCTGGCCCACGTTTTTAATCTGGTAGTCCAAAAATTTCTAAAGACTTACCCCAACCTGGCAGAGCTACTGGTGAAAGTGCGGCGCTTGTGCGCTCACTTTCGGAAGTCAACTGTAGCTGCTGCTAGCTTAAAAAAACTCCAGCAACGCCTCCATTTGCCTGAACATCGGCTGTTGTGCGACCTGCCGACTCGCTGGAATTCCACCTATTCCATGTTGGCCAGGGTGTGTGAGCAGCAGAGAGCATTGATGGAGTACCAGATTATGAATCCACGCGTGCCTCCAACTCAGCTCCCTCAGTTTGCCAACCACGAGTGGCCATGGATGGCAGACATATGCGATGTACTGCGTATCTTTGAGGAGTCCACCAAGAAGGTCAGCAGCGAGGACGCTATAGTGAGCGTAACCATCCCGCTCCTATGCGTCCTTAAAGAATCGCTCATCGCAATAAGGGAGAACGCATTGCACGCAGAGGAGACGGGGTAGGAGGAGACGCAACGGAGCTACACAGTCAGACCACACTTTTGTCTGCTTCTCGGTGGCAGTTGCAGGAGGAGGATGAGGAGGGAGGACGACGACGTGGAGGTGGCTGTGGAAGAGGAGGAGGATGCTGGCGGCGAGGGTAGCAGTCAGGCTGTGTGCGTCCCATTGGTTCGGCGCGGATGGGCGGAGAGGAGGCGGAAGAGGAAGAGGAGGAAATGGCAAGTGATCCTTCTGGTGGGGGCAGTGACGTCATGCCTATTCAGAGTCTGGCACACATGGCTGACTTCATGCTGGGCTGCTTTTCCCGGGACACACGTGTTGTCCGGATAGTGGAGAACAAACTGTACTGGGTCTTCGCAATCCTGGACCCCCGGTATAAAGATAACGTCTCTTCTTTTATTCCGGTAGAGGAGAGGACGAATCGATTGCTGGAATACCAGAGGGAACTCGTGCAGAACATGATGGAGATTTTCCACCCACCATCGCTGCGGCAGAGAGGAGAGGGTCTCCAGAGTCCCACAACATCAATCAGGCCCACAGCCACCAGGGGAACACTCTCCAAGGTGTGGACACGTTCATGGCACCCCCTCGTGCAACTTCCATCACTGCGGGGCCGCTATCAGCAGGAGGGACAAGTATCGGCGATGTTGCGGGAGTACCTGGCAGACCCGAACCCCTGTCCTCCCCGATCCCTCGGCGTTCCTACACTTACTGGTCTCCAAGTTGGACACGTGGCTGGAACTGTCCCTGTACGCCTTGGAGTGCTTGCCTGCCCTGCCGCCAGCGTGCTATCAGAAAGGGTGTTCAGCGCAGCCGGGGCATTATAACCGATAAGCGCAGCCGTCTGTCAACCGACAGTGCCGGACAGGCTGACGCTAATCAAAATGAACAGCAAGTGGATTGACCCGGACTTTGCTTCTCCAACAGTGGAAAGCAGCCAAAAGATGAAGTGCCATCTGTATGAAGTGCCATTTTCCTCCTCACCTCCTCTCTCCTCCTTAACCGCCGTAGAATTGCTCCGTAAATAAGAAAAATTTATATATTTATGGCTCACCTCTTGGGCCTCCACAAAATTTTTAAGAGGTCTCCACCTCTTGGGCCTCCACATAATTTTTAAGAGTCTCACCTCTTGGGGCCTCCACAAAATTTAAGAGGTCTCACCTCTTGGGCCTCACAAAATGTTTAAGAGGTCTCACTCTTGCCTCCACAAAATGTTTAAGATAGTCTCACCTCTTGGGCCTCCACAAAATGTTTAAGAGGTCTCACCTCTTGGGTCCACATTAAATTTAAGAGGTCTCACCTCTTGGGCCTCCACATAATTTTAAGAGGTCTCAGCTCTTGGGCCTCCACAAAATTTTAAATCTCACCTCTTGGGGCCTCCACATAAATTTTCAGAGGTCTCTCACCTCTTGGGCCCCCCCAACAAAAAAACCTCTTGGGACAAAATGTTTAAGAGTCTCACCTCTTGGGCCTCCACAAAATTTTATCAAGTCTCACCTCTGGGCCTCCACAAAATTTTTAAGAGGTCTCTCTTTGCCTCCACATAATTTTTAACGTCTCACCTCTTGGGCCTCCACAAAATGTTTAAGAGGTCTTAGCTCTGGGCCTCCACATAATTTTTAAGAGTCTCACCTCTTTTAGCCTCCACAATTTTTAAAGTCTAACCTCGTGGGCCTCCACAAATTTTTCATGAGCCTCTGGCCAGCCCACGGCCTCTTCCTGCCTTTTGCGGTCCTACGCATCCCTCAACATCCCCACTGCTTTACCTGCTAGACATGACACTGGGCCAGGTCGGGTCACTGACATCTCTAGCGCCAACAATTTGGGCATTTTAAGGCTTCTGCATGTGTTTGAGTTGTTTTTACATTTTAAAGAAGACATGTCTGACCACATCTCACACACACACACAATGACAATTAGGGTGGGGTCTATTTGCTTTCCCCCTTGCCTATGCCATCTGTGGTTGTCATAGGCAACGTGATTTTAAGGGGTGCAGAATTTCATCTTCTTTTTTGTCTAGTTTGGCTTGGGGTCCATGGCAATGTAGAGGAAAGAAGGTTTCCTTGTATGGTCTCACTTTACAGAGAGGTTAGATTGTCTTTGGAGTGTATTGTTGAGAGGCTGTGATAGTGGCGTAATAGTGCGACTTGGGCGCGTTATATGCACCCAGACATGCTTCCCCTGCTGTCCCAGTTGCATTCCAGCAGTGTTGGCATCCTTTTCTGAGGTTTCAGGGTGGACTTGGTGACCTCCAAGTGGTCGAATTGAGATTTCCAAGTGGCGAGCATTTTTTCCCATAGACTTAATGGGATTCGATAT
>ONZH01017769.1:0-26700 GCA_900303285.1 Rhinella marina
AAAATAGCAACAAAAAAAAGATTTTATTCTGTTCAAAAATGCATCTAATGTGTAAAACTTCCAAAAATAAAAAATATTATACATATTGGATATTGTCGCGTCCGTAACAACCTGCTCTATAAAAATATTACATGAGATGGCCCCCCAGGTGAATGCTGTAAAAAAGTGTAAAAAAAAACTGTGCCATAACAGCCATTTTTTTCACCTTGCCTCACAAAAAGTGTAATAGCAGGCGATCAAAAAGGCGTATTTACCCCAAAATGGTACCAATCAAATCGTCATCTCGTCCCACAGAAATGTAGACCCTATCTGAGACAATCGCCCAAAAAGTAAAAAAATATGGCTCTCAGAAAATAGCAACACAAAAAAAAAAGATTTTATTCTGTTCAAAAAAGCATCTAATGTGTAAAACTTTCCAAAAATAAAAATGTTAGACATATTGGGTATCACCGCGTCTGTAACAACCTGCTCTATAAAAATATCACATGATTTGCCCCCTCAGGTGAATGCTGTAAAAAAAAAAAAACTATGCCAAAACAGCTATTGTTTTCACCTTGACTCACAAAAAGTGTAATACCATGTGATCAAAAAGTGTTATGTACCCCAGAATGGTACCAATGAAAACGTCACCTCATCCCGCAAAAAATGAGCACCCACATAAGACAATAAATCAAAAAAATAAAAATCAATGGCTCCCACAAACCAATCCATCAAAATCTGTGCTGCAAAATCCATATTGCGCTCCTTCTGTTCTGAGTCCTGCCATGTGCCCCCACAGCAGTTTACCACCACATATGGGGTGTTGTCGTATTCAGGAGAAAATGGGGAACAAATTGTGTGGTGCTTTTCTCCTGTTACCCCTTGTGAAAATGAAAAAAATGGGGCTAAATCAACATTTTATTGGAAGAAATGAAACTTTTCATTTTCACAGCCAAGTGTTTCCAAATTCCGTAAAACGCTTAGGGGGTCAAAGTGGCTAGTACCCCCCTTAATATATTCTTTGAAGAGTGTAGTTTCCAAAATGGGGTCACTTTTTGAGGGTTTCCACTGTAGGGGTACATCAGGGTCTCTCAATTACAAAATAGTGCCTAAAAACCATTCTAGCAAAATCTGCGTCCAAAATCCGTATGGCGCTCCTTTCCTTCTTACCACTGCCACTAACCCATAGAGACGTTTACCACCACATATGGGGTATTTCTGCAAACTGCAGAATCAGAGCAATGTATATTGAGATTTAGTTTGCTGTTAACCCTTGCTGTTTTGCAAGAAAAAAATTAACATGAATAATCTACCAAAAAAGTGAAATTAACAGCAGTTTTTTATAATTTGAAGGGTGTAGTTTCTAAAATGGGGTCAGCTCTGCTGCCTGTTAACCATAATTTTTTACACGGTTAGCTCTGCTGCATGTCAACCATAATTTTTAACATGTTCAACTCTGTTGTATGTCAACCATAATTTTTTACATGGTCAGCTCTGCTGCATGTCACGCATAATTTTTAACACGTTCAGCTCTGCTGCATGTTAACCATAATTTTTTACACACTCAGCTCTGCTACATGTCAACCATAGTTTTTAACACATTGAGCTCTACTGCATGTTACTAGAGATGAGCGAACGTGCTCGTAACGAGCACTGTAGCGCTCGGCTCCCCTGCGCTCGCAAGGTTGCAGGCATTCCTATCTGTCCTCCTGCCTGCGCCCATGCGAGCACAGGGGAGCCGAGCGCTACAGTGCTCGTTACGAGCACGTTCGCTCATCTCTACATGTCACCCATAATTTTTTACAAAGTCAGCTCTGCTGCATGTCACCCATAAGTTTTTACACGGTCAGCTCTGCTGCATGTCACCCATAATTTTTTACACGGTCAGCTCAGCAGCAGAACGTCACCCCTATTGTTTTTGAGTATCAGCAGCAGGCCATCAATCCGAATTTTTCAAGGGTGTGTCTGATGCACTCCTTTATGCGTAATACAAGAGGTATTGGAGTTCCTGTTCCTTGTAATTTTTGGCAGCTCTTTCACTTTGTGCATAGCCATTATGAGTGTAGGAGTCCCACAATTATACCACAATTTGAATGAGGCCCTCCTTTATGTGATATACCGGTTATATCGGAGTGCCTCATCCGTTTAATTTTTTGCAGCACTTGTGCTTAATGTACAAGTAATGCATCCAGACATCCTCCCCATGCTGTTCCCTAACCATTTCAGAGGTGTTTCCACGATTTTCTCACGTTTCCCTATCAACCAGACACCCTCCCCTCGGCAGAGCAGGGGGTGCCTGGTCTTCTCCCATAGGCTTCCATTATAGTCGGGTGCTCGGCCGAGCACTCGAGCACCACCTAGTGTTCGGCCAGAGCACCCGAGCATCGGGGTGCTCGATCAACACTAATTCATAGATGATTGATGGGCTGTCAGCTTGGAGCAGGTTGTATGAAGATAGACAGGAGGCTCCTCTGTATGTCAACAGATCGATTTGTACAAATTTATTCCCCCCCCCTTCCGCTGTACAGCCCCCCTCCTCCGGCAGTCTGTGCACCTAAACAGAAATCTATGACAACTCAGAGCTACCATAGATTTCTGGCTTCATTTGATTCAGAAAACTGGTGAAAATGAACATAAATTTGTTGGGTCTCTCTGCTATTGTCATGCCCTTTAAAAAAAAAAGCGCCGTTAAAAATTTTTAAACACATAGAGGGAGATTTATCAAAACTGCTGTAAAGGAAAACTGGCTTAGTTGCCCATAGCAACCAATCAGATTCCACCTTTTATTTTCCAAAGGAGCTTTGAAAAATGAAAGTAGAAATCTGATTGGTTGTTATGGGCAACCAAGCCAGTTTTCCTTTACACCAGTTTTGATAAATCTATCCCATAAAAGTTTGCAACTTTTTAACGCTACTTTTTAGGAACAAGGGAAATGATAAATCTCCCCCTCATTCTGTTCATGGCTTACATCCAGTGGCTCAACTAGAAATGAGTAGACCCCACAGCAAATTTATGAACTGGGTACCCCCCCCCTTTACTATTTGGACTGGGGCGCTCTTGCTATTGCTATGTCTGTACAGCAATTATTCACTGATAACTGGGTTATTGATATTATCTAAGGGGCTCTTGTCTCTATGGGAACACAGGTGGGCAGGGAGGTCATGTGACTGCTCCTCTGAACACACTTGCTGTAATGCATGCTGGGATTTTTACTTTCACTTTGCAGCTGCTCCGCCCACACAGCCTGTCTGAGGGAGCTCCTCCAGGGAAGTTTGGCATGGTGAACAGGTTAGATAAATGACATACAGCCAGTACATGTCACCTGATAGAAATACTTCATAGTGTTGGCTATTGTTTGGGGCACTTTGAATTTTTGATACTTATGGTGGTAATTTGAGGTCCACAACGCACAGGCACTGACATTGGGGCAGCCGCATGCGGATTGCGGACCCATTCATTTGAATGGGGTCCGGGATCCGCATACGACAGTCTGCACTGCAAAAAAGTAGTGCATGCGCTACTTTTTTGCGGTGCGGAGGCACGGCCAAAAACACCACAGAAGCACACCGTAGTGCTTCCGTGGTGTTCCGATCCGAGCCTCCATTCCGTATCTCCAAGATTGCGGATCCATTGAAGTGAATGGGTCCGCGATGCGGGCTGCACACGGCCGGTGCCCGTGTATTGCGGGCAGCAATACGGGCAAGGGTCGACACCAGTCGTGTGCATAAGCCCTGAATTTCACTTTGTTCATGCCTCAAGCATTGTTATCAGGGCAAAGGAGTGGCCAACAAAATGTCAAAGACATATATTTATTGTCAGTCACTTATTGTCAATAGTACCTAAAATGTTAAAACTGTTTTCTGGGTTGGAAATATCCATGGCTTATCCTCATAACAGGCCATCAAAATCAGATCACTCAAGGCTCAACACTGCACACCTGCTGCTGACTCCTTATTGTTTACTTTAGTTATAGCAGTTTAAAGTATTGCAATTTAGTTTTAGTTATGCAAATGTGTTAAAGTTTTAAGTGATGCAGTTTTATTGGACACCATTATAAAGTGTATAAAATACTTAAAAATTCAACATACCGAGCTAATCTATCATTACAAACTACAGCATCATTCATTTATACTTAGCAGTTTAACCCCTTGAGGACACAGACATTTTTCACCGTAAAAATCATCTCACTTTATGTGGTAATAATTTTGGAACACTTTTACGCAAATCTCTGTTTTCTCTAATTGTACTTCATGACATTGGTAAATTTGAGTAGACCTATTTCACCTTAATGTATAAAACAAACCTAAATTTACCAAAAATTGGGAAAAATTCACATTTTTTAACATTTTAATTTCTCTGCTTTTAAGGCAGATAGTGATACATCATAAAATAGTTATTACTTTACATTTCACATATGTCTACTTTATGTTGGTATGATTTTGTAAATGATTTTTTGGATGTTAAAAGTCTAAGAAATCTTACGTTTTTAAAGAAAATTTTCAAAACCCACTTTTTAAGGACCAGTTCAGTTATAAAGTTACTTTATGAGGCTTAGATAATAAAAACCACCCATAAAACACCCAATTTTAGAAACTACACCCCTCAAGTTATTCAAAACTGATTTTAAAGGCTTTGTTAACTCTTTAGGTGTTCCATACGAATTAAAGGAAAAAGGAGATACAATTTTAAAAAGTCCCTTTTTTTTAGCAGATTCTCCATTTTAATCCAATTTTTCCTTTAAAACATCAAGGCCTAACAACCAAACAAAAGCCAACGGGGGAATGTATCATTAAGGGAAAATGTCAGTCTGCGTTGGAGTACTTTATGCCATATTTATCGAATGTCTCATGTTACTTGATAAATTTGGTTTATCCTTAGACCTAATACTTTTGTCTAGAGAAGCTACTCCAGTTTTCCGACTCTACCCTCCTCTTGGAGTGAAATTTGAGTGAGCTTTTTGAAATTTCTCAAAGTCTCAATGATAAATCTGGAGTGAAACTCGTTAACAAAGCTAAATACACTCACTTTTTTACATTACAAAACTGGAGTGAGTGGTGTAAAAATGCAAAAAGTCACAAATTTTACACAAGTACTTACATTTTGCACAAGTGACTGCAAAAGTTGCAAAAACCCTATTTTTGAAACTTTTTGACGCCAGAATTCTGGAGTTAAGGTATGATAAATCATGGCCAATATCTTTTACCCAGTAGTTTATAAAAACTTCCCACATGTGGTAGTAAACTGCTGTGTGGGCACAAGGTAGGGCTCAAAACGAAAGGACCGCCATATGGATTTTGGAAGGCAGATTTTGATGGACTGGTTTTTAGGTACCATATCACATTTGAAGACCCCTTGATGCACCCCTACAATAGAAACTCCCAAAAAGTAACCTCATATTGAAAACAATGGAATGAAGTGACAGTTTTGTTGGCACTGTTTTGGGGTACATATGTTTTTTTTTTAATCGCTCTATATTACTCAAGATTACCAAAGAATGGCTGTTCTGACACAGTTTTTATTTTTTGTCTTTACAATATTTACCTGACAGTTTAGATCATGTGCTATTTTTATAGAGCAAGTTGTCATGGACATGACAATAATTGAATATGTTTAGTTTTATTATATTTTTGTTTTTGTTTCATGTTTTATATAATAAAGCATGTTTGAAAAAAAATCATGTTTTTGTGTCTCCTGTTTTTTAAATCTATCATTTTTTATTTTTTTGCTGATCGTCTTGTCTATGGGGTTAGATTTTCTTGTGGGAAGAGTTGTTTTGTATTGGTACAAAAAAAAAATTAGTTGTTTTGGCATAGCTTTTGATGCAGTGATAACAAATATGTCTACTTATTTATTTACTTATTTAAAAAAATATATTTCAGTTTTACACAATAAAAGCATTTTTGGAAAAAATGTTTTTTGTGTCTCCATTTTCTGCAAGTTATTTTTTTTTTTATATTTTTCAGGTGATTGATTTGTGTAGGGGCTAATTTTTTGTGGGATGAGTTTAATTAGTACTATTTTAGGGTAAATACAGATTTTTGATTACTTGGTATTATACTTTTTGTGATATAAGGTGACAAAAAATGGCTTTTTAGCACAGTTTTTATTTTTTTTATTTACAGCGTTCACCTGAGGGGGAAGGTCTTGTGATATTTTTATAGAGCAGGTCATTATGGACGTGGCAATATCTAATATGTCTACTTTTTTAAAATTTAATTTTACACAATAAAAGCATTTTTGAAAGAAAAAAAATCATGTTTTTGTGTCTCCATTTTATGAAAAATCCAAACAAAGGGAAAAGCAGCCCTGCAATACCTCTATTGAGGTTTCTGTACCATAAAAAAGTCCATTCATATATACCTCCAAAGGGAGTATGGGGTGCCCGCAGTTCCAGGTCCTGGCTTCAAGGTCCCGCAATAGCAAAATAATATAGATTCCGCAGCACTCCAATGATTCAATCAAACTTCATGTTTTATTTGAAAATCATGTGGCAGACATCAGCAAAATGGCGACGTTTCGGCTCGGTTGAGCCTTTATCAAGCAAATGAACAGGTATACAAAGCAATCTTATATAGCCCCTCACAGGGGGTGTGTATCAATCTCACGAGGTGTGTCTTATTACAATTAGCATATAATACATATATAGCAAATCCGCCCCTTTTGTGATCCTATAATAGCATCTCAACTGTGTATAATACAATAAACAGGTGTCCACAATGTGATCATCTTACCAGTATAGGCCGGTACATCTGGAAGTAGGTCCGGACACCCAAAGGTAACTCCATACATGTGCAGCGTCTCTTCCTGTGTAGTGCGCATGCGCACCAACCGGGAGGCGCGCGGCCGTGTAGGAACGAGTTAGACTGTCAATGTGTGACGTGGTAAGCATCAGTACGCCCCAATGGGAGGGAAATTTCAACCAATCGGGAATCAGTAGCCATGGAGACTAAAACGGCATAGTCACATGGCCACAGTGATTCCTTCCTGGTATACTAGACACTTAATGGAGTGAATTATAAATGCATTGGTGGGCAGTTTTAGTTACAATCAGAAACAAGTCCCCTTATCCGTGGGATCCCCAGTTGGGGGACAGACCTACAGATACAAAGAGGACCTGTGATTTAAGCGGCAGCATTTGATCGCAGATCGCTATAAACGACGTGCGTATGTGTAAACACATATAGTTGAGACATTGTGACCATAGAAGTTATGGGACTCCTTTCTTGTGGCAGGGGCATACGCTAAAAAATGGCATGTGCACCCCACATATTTAGGAGCCGTAATTTTTTCCCCTCTGCATGAGGAAAACACTAGGACAAATTCTTGATTGAGGTATCCAGTGACACTCAGCTGGAGGAATTAAAACTGTGGAGATTGTAATGATTATAGTGGCTCCATGTAAGACGCACGTCGTTTATGGCGATCTGCGATCAAATGCTGCCGCTTAAATCACGGGTCCTCTTTGTATCTGTAGGTCTGTCCCCCAACTGGGGATCCCACGGATAAGGGGACTTGTTTCTGATTGTAACTAAAACTGCCCACCAATGCATTTATAACTCACTCCATTAAGTGTATAGTATACCAGGAAGGAATCACTGTGGCCATGTGACTATGCTGCTTTGTATACCTGTTCATTTGCTTGATAAAGGCTCAACCAAGCCGAAACGTCGCCATTTTGCTGATGTCTGCCACATGATTTTCAAATAAAACACGAAGTTTGATTGAATCATTGGAGTGCTGCGGAATCTATATTATTTTGCTATTGCGGGACCTTGAAGCCAGGACCTGGAACTGCGGGCACCCCATACTCCCTTTGGAGGTATATATGAATGGACTTTTTTATGGTACAGAAACCTCAATAGAGGTATTGCAGTGCTGCTTTTGCCTTTGTTTGGATTTTCTATGTCGGCTCGTGAATAGAGATGAGCGAGCACTAAAATGCTCGGGTGCTCGTTATTCGAGTCGAACTTTTCCTGATGCTCGGGTGCTCGTTTCGAATAACGAACCCCATTGAAGTCAATGGGAGACTCGAGCATTTTTGCAGGGGACCAAGGCTCTGCCTAGGGAAGGCTGGGTGAAAACCTGGAAACCTCAGAAAATGATGGAAACACCACGGAAATGGACAGGAAACAGCAGGGGCAGCATGCATGGATGACTCTGAGGCTGCCTAATCCCACCATTACCCCAAATTCTCCTAGTGGGGCATGTGTGGTATCGATTCTTCTCAGTTTAATACCGTATACGTCCCCTATCTTGGGACCCTATATTTCATGGATTTTTCGACTATGGAAAAGGAAAAAGAGCTTGCTCTGGCCAGGGGAGTGTCTTTCCTACTGCAGCTAAGGGGACGTGTCCATGCTCTGCCTATCACAGTTCAGGAGGCAATTAAAAGAAGAATCAAAAAAACATCAGTACAATATCTAATACGTCCCCTATCCGGGTAAATTGTTTGGAGAAAGGGACTGTAGGTGGGGGGCAGGCTGGGGGGAAGGAGGTTTAGCTGGAAGAGCCAGAGGAGTGCCCCCTGGGCTAGCGTGTGTGGTGGTGATAACAGCCGGATGTAGTTAGATTGACGACACAGGTCCCCAACTTAAAAATTTAGCATCAACCGGTACAATTGTCAATTATGAGCTCGATCAAGTGTGGCATGACTTTTTAGATGGAGATTGCATGTGGTCACGTACTCCCTGGAACCCCATAGTCACCCCTTCTCTGATGTGCTACCCCAGAACATTCTCTGCCCCAATTCGCAAGACCTTTTGCAGTCTCTGTGTGCTGACAGTGTGGATTTACCAGTGTTGTCTGAGGAGGTGGTGGACAATGGCGAGACACAGGTGTCGGGGGGTGAGGTAGTTGTATGGGAAGCAAGTTACAGTGGGGACTCCTTGGGGGGACTTTCTCATGATGGGACAGATTCAACTTGGGTGGATCAGGCACAGATCAATTTTTTTTTTGTGCGTTTATTTAACTTTTATTTAGCACAAATAACCACAGAGATATTTATTCGTTATCTTCGCTGCGCAGTCTGGCGTTGGGGTTCGTCACTTTGATGGCGAGCTGTGCCGCTCTCTCCACAATGGTCTTTAGGTTCTTAGATGGAAACGTTGTGGGCGATTTCTGCACAGAAGGACTTGTTGCTCATCAACAGAACCTCGAGCTCCTTGACATTGTGGACCAGGAATTTGCGGAACCCTTTGGGCAGCATGTGTTTGGTCTTCTTGTTGCTATCGTATCCAATGTTGGGCAATATAGATACGCAGGTAATATTATTTTTCACACCTATCCCAAAAATAAAATTTACGCAGTTTGCGCAAATAAAACTGGAAACTGGAACTAGAGAGAGGGCCTGTAGGTGGACCTCTGGAAAAATTGTTTGGAGAGAGGGCCTGTAGGTGGACCTCAGGAAAAATTGTTTGGAGAGAGGGCCTGTAGGTGGACCTCCGGAAAAATTGTTTGAAGAGAGGGCCTGTAGGGGGCCACCTTCCTCTGCAGGGATAAGAGTGGAAAGGTTCTGCTTGTACCGTGGGTCCAGGAGAGTGAACACCCAGTAATCGGTGTTTGAAAAAATTCTTCTAACGCGAGGGTCACGGGATAGGCAGCCTAACATGAAGTCTGCATGTGCGCCAGAGTCCCAACATGCAAGAATTCCCTCTCCTCACTAGCCTGACTCTCCATTTCCTCCTCCTCCAAGTCCTCCTCTTTAGCCCATACACGCTCAAGAGTTAAGGACTGAGCACTGGTACCCTCTACTGTCTCGCCGACATTCTCCTCCTCTTTCTCCTCATCCTCCTCCTCCGATACGCGCTGAGAAACAGACCGGAGGGTGCTCTGGCTATCAAGCGACGTATCTTAATCCACCGTCTCTTATGACAAGCGCAAAGCATCCGACTTGATGCTGAGCAGTGAGTTTTTCAACAGGCAAAGCAGCGGGATGGTGAGGCTGATAATGGCGGCATCGCCGCTGACCGTCTGTGTTGACTCCTCAAAGTTGCTCAACACCTGGCAGATATCAGACATCCACGTCCACTCCTCAATGTAGACTTGAGGAATCTGAGTGACCTGACTACCAGTTCTGGTGGAAGTTGACATCTGGCAGTCTACAATTGCTCTGCGCTGCTGGTAAACTCTGGATAACATGTTTAATGTGGAATTCCATCTCGTGGGCACGTCGCACAACAGTCGGTGAGCGGGCAGTTGTAGGAGGCGCTGCGCTGCCCTGAGAGTGGCAGCATCTGTGTTCGACTTGCGGAAATGCGCACAGATGCGGCGCACCTTGGTGAGCAAATCAGACAGATTGGGGTATGTCTTGAGGAACCGCTGAACTATTAGATTGAACACGTGGGCCAGGCATGGCACATGTGTCAGTCTGCCAAGTTGCAGAGCCACCACCAGGTTACGCCCGTTGTCACACACAACCATGCCTGGCTTGAGGTTCAGCTGTGCCAGCCACAGATCGGTCTGCGCCATGATGCCCTGTAATAGCTTTTGGGCGGTGTGCCTTTTGTCACCTAAGCTCAGCAGTTTGAGCACCGCCTGCTAGCGCTTACCCGCGGCACTGCTGCTGCGCCTAGAGCTACCGACTGAAGGCGCCGTGCCCACGGATGGTAATTCGGTGGAGGAGGAGGAGGGGTCGGAGGAGGAGGCATAGTACATCTGAGAGACCGTGACCGAGGTAGGCCCCGCAATCCTCAGTGTGGGCAGTACAAGAGCGGCCCCAGGGTCATTCTCGGTCCCAGCCTCCACCAAGTTAACCCAATGTGCCGTCAGTGAGATATAGTGTCCCTGCCCGGCAGCACTTGTCCACATGTCCGTGGTTAGGTGGACCTTCTCAGAAACAGCGTTGATCAGGGCACGGATGATGTTCTCTGACACGTGCTGGTGTAGGGCTGGGATGGCACATCGGGAAAAATAGTGGCGGCTGGGGACCGAATACCGAGGGGCAGCCACCGCCATGAGATTGCGAAAGGCCTCGGTCTCTACCAGCCTATAGGAGCTCAGCAGCTCAGCAATTTGGAGATGTGGACGTTGAGGGCTTGGGCATGTGGGTGGGTGGACTGTATTTCCTCTTGCGCTCCAGCGTCTGCTGTAAAGACAGCTGAACGCTGCGCTGGGACACAATGGTGGACACTGTGGAGGATCGTGGAGGCGAAGGTGTGATTTTCCGGCAGGAGGCGCTCGTGCCGGGGTCCTGGGCAGGGGGTTGACTAGCAGAGGCAGCGAGTGTTTAGCACTCATATGCCTGCGCATGCTGGTGGTGGTTAGGCTAGTAGTGGTGGCACCCCTGCTGATCCTGGTGTGGCACAGGTTGCACACCACAGTCCGTCGGTCATCCTCACTTTCTTTAAAGAACCTCCAGATTTGCGAACATCTAGGCCTTTCCATGGGAGCTTCAATACTAGAAACAGTTGCTGCTGATGCACCAGCTCTGGCTCTGCTTCTCCGTCTGGCCACACCACTGCCTCTTCCAACCTGTTCTGGTGCAGCACTCGCCTCCGCCTCAGAAGCACTGTCTTCACTCGGATTATCAACCCAGCTTGGGTCAGTCACCTCGTCATCCTCCGATTCCTCAGTCTGCTCCCCCCTCGGACTTCCTGCCCTGACAACAACTTCACCACTGTCTGACAACCGTGTCTCCTCATCGTCCGACACCTCTGTACAAACTTCTTCCACTAACTCAACATTGTCATCATCATCATCATCACCCACAGACAGCGACAGTTGGAAAACTTGGGCTTCGGGAACGAGGTCAGCAGCAACCTGAGAAGTGGTTTGTGACTCTGGGAAGGGTCCAGAAAACAGTTCCTGAGAGTATGCCGGATCGCATTCCAAATTTTCCTGGGAGGGGGCAGACTGGGGGGAAGGAGGTTGAGGTGGAGGAGCCAGATGAGTGCTCCCTTGGGTAACGTGGGTGGACTGCGTGGAAGACTGACTGGTGGACAAATTACTTGAAGCATTGTCCGCAATCCACGACATCAGCTGTTCGCACTGTTGTGGTTTCAACAGTCCTCTACTACGTGTCCCTGTAAGTTGAGACATGAAGCTAGGGAGTGTAGCTCTGCGGCGTTCCCCTGCTCCCTCATCAGCAGGTACTGTCTCACCCTGCCCAGGACCATGGCCTCTGCCCCCTGCAGTAATTGAATGCCCACGCCCTCGTCCTCGACCCTTAGCCCTGGGGTTCAACATTTTCTGTATATAAGTGTATTATATAAAAAATAAATGGGCGTGCTGTACTGAAACCCACAAACTTGTTCAGTCTGGTTTAATTAAGTGACGTACAGAAAGTGTCACCTGGACAGAAAATACGGATTGTAGTGAGTGTACTGAACTGTGACACACAGAATGGTTCCACGCTGCTGTGTGAAATTGATTTGTATCACTGAGCTAAAACAACAAAAAAACTATTATTTTTATATATTTTTTTTTTAGTTTAGTTTTTTTTGGAACGTGACGTGCAGAAACTATCGTAGAGCTAACTCACACCCTGCTGACGGTGGCTATTTTGACTGCGACCCAGACAAATGTCGCACAGAGATTTTTGTGATCAAGCTATATATGTGAGAGCAAAAGACCCGGTTGGATTAAGTGACATACAGAAAGTGTCACCTGGACAGAAAATACGGATTGTAGTGAGTGTACTGAACTGTGACACACAGAATGGTTCCACACTGCTGTGTGAAATGGATTTGTATCACTGAGATATAACAATAAAAAAAAGGTGTTATATATGGCGATAGCTGCACTACTAGTGCCAGCCAGCCAAGCCAGGAGACAAAAAAAAAAATTTCTTGTAACCCTTAGAAGGGCTGCTGGGTTCTTGGGTGATCACTCCTGCCTAACAAAGAACTAAATGCAGGCCCTAACACTCTCCCTGAAACGCAGGAGCTCTATCCCTAACGACATCCAGACAGCATCTGAGCCGAGCACCGCGGCCAGTCACTAGTATATTCCAGGGTCACCTGATCAGGCCAGCCAACTCCTGCTATCGACATGTAAGGGCCCCACGTGATGCTGGGTGTACCGTAGAGTCTCCTGGCTTGTGATTGGCTGAGTTTTTAGGCGCCAAAAATGCACAATGCGGAAGTTGCCATTTCCTCGAGCATAGCGAGATACTCGTCAGAGCAGCGAGCACTTACGAGTACCGTAATACTCGAACGAGCACCAAGTTCGGACGAGTATGCTCGCTCATCTCTAATTTTGATGCCTTCAGTGTGAATGTACAATTTTCATAGTCATGAAAATACAGAAAACTCTTTGAATGAGAAGGTGTGTCCAAACTTTTGGTCTGTACTGTATATAAATGTGAGCTTTACTGTCAGGTTACTAAAACAGCAATTACTTTCTCAGCTTTTCAGCAAAAAGATGGTATATCAAAAGGAGAGATAGCTAATTCATGTTTGGTCATGCACGTCCAACCACTATTATACAGAATATTTTTGTAGGCCAATTTGTAAGAGCAAAAGTAGTGCCTATGCTATTATCTGTCCAAACAGAGTTACAGATAAACAATGTACATAAACCCCTAAAACTCTTTTCCCCCCATTCTACCAAATACTATAAAATATAACAACGTAATTTTTTTAAAAAAAATAAAATTTAGTGGTGATTCAAAATGACAATAAAATAAAGTTGTGCTATGCAACTCACATAAATTGTCTCGCTATACTGTATACAAACATAGTACTGCACTACAGCTGTCACTGACAGCAAATGGGAGAAGAGTTTAATGAGGAGAATTAAGGGAACTGCACAAAAAGAGATTGGACCCTGTGAGGTTATTATCACAGCACCCAGGATATTAAAACCGGGATTGTTTGGCAATGCAACCTACATTACACTGTTCCCGCAAATATATGTCTAGGAGTCTAGACCTCTGACAAATTTTCTTAAAAAGGGTAATTAGCATTCAGGACATGTACTAGATCATATATTTACGTTCTCTTACATAGTTGAAAATGCTCTTAAGAGAATGTGCTTTTAGCATATTTCATATATATTCATATCAATTAAAAAAATATGTATGTCTTTTAGTAAGATAAAACATTTAATATGAGCATGCAGAGTCTATTGATTTGAATCTTCAGACATGACCTTAGTGGCAGGATAATTTTATCTCACACTTCTATTATTAGTTTTGATGTGTGGTCCCATATCTTTGACTGGCACAGCAGTGGAAAAGGTAATTTATAGGAGCATAATACAATTATAGATCACTGTTATTTAAATGGAAATTCATGGTTGTTCTTTACTGACATTTCAATTTGTTGCACATGATTCTATATAAGACTACCTTTTCCAAGTGTCATCTGCAGTGGCTTCCTCTATGCTTGACAGTCCTTTAAAGAAAGTTATAATACAACTAATTTCTATCATCACCAAGGGCACTGTAGATGAAAAATGAGCATACAAGTTGAAATGAAAATAAATATTACATGACAAAATATATCACCATTTGAAATACAGCAGGGACAAAGTATTGTGCTGGCTAGTAGTTATACTGTCACTTATGACAGAACCATTTCTATTTCTCTCAGAATGATAAATAGGTCACTATGTTCAGCAAAAAGGCTTTTTAACATGAAAGCTATAAAGACCTCCTACTTCAAGACCTAAATATGTCCTACGTCCTACTACTAAATAATTTTGCTGCACAAATATAGTTCAGTAATTACGATAAACACAACATTATTATTATTATTATTATTATTATTATTATTATTATTACTACTACTACCACCACGGTTTTATAATTTTTTTTTCCTGTTCGGCATTGGCTTTCATCAAATGTCCATACTATCACATTTCTTTTTTACTCTAAACAAATTCAAATTGTATGCAAATTCGTATTTGTTGATAATGGTTAAAACTCCATGTGTCTTCATCTTGAGTTCCAAATACCTTGCATAAAATATATACAGTATATAAAATGTGTATATATATATATATATATATATATATATATATATATATATATATATACACAGTGCCTTGCAAAAGTATTTGGCCCCCTGGAACTTTTCAACCTTTTGCCACATTTCAGGCTTCAAACAAAAAGATATAACATTTTAAATTTTTGGTGAAGAATGAACAACAAGTGGGTCACAATTGTGAAGTGTAACGAAATTTATTGGATCATTTAAACTTTTTTTGTAATAATAATACTGAAAAGTGGGGCGTGCAAAATTATTTGGCCCCCTTGCAGTAATACTTTGTTGCGCCACCTTTTGCTGCAATTACATCTTCATCAGTCATTTAGGACATTGGATCATTCAGAGATCCTCAATGAACTTCTGGAGTGAGTTTTCTGAACTGAAAGTAAATGGGCCAAATAATTTTGCACGCACAACTTTTCAGTTTTATTATTACAAAAAAAGTTTAAATGATCCAATAAATTTCGTTCCTTTTCACAATTGTGACCCACTTGTTGTTGATTCTTCACCAAAAATTTAAAATGTTATATCTTTTTGTTTGAAGCCTGAAATGTGGCAAAAGGTTGAAAAGTTCCAGGGGGCCGAATACTTTCGCAAGGCACTATCTCTTAATAATATAAAAATGAGTTTCTGTCTGTCTGTCTGTTCTCTATGCGCGACCAAACTACTGGACCGATTTTCACCAAATTCGGCACACAGGTACATCAGGTGTCCGGGAAGGTTTTAGACCAGGTCTCATCTCTCTAGGACATACCATTCCTGAGATATTCCCAAAATATGATCTCCATTAGCCAACATTACAACTGGGAACTTTGGTTTTAAACTCCAACTGCCATTCTCTGCAAAGGCACACAGGGAGGGCAGGTTTCCATAACAACCAGGTAATTATCAGCAGCTGAGGATCTCATCCATTTCTATTCACTGACACTGTTAAAGGTATTCCGGTTACCATAAATATAACTTATGTTTTTTTTTATTACTACAGTTCAGTAGTAGTAAAAGATGTTTTCCTCCACTGCTGCCCATTGCGTGGCCTCATAAATAAGCATGGTATTGACCTTTAATTCAGGCCACCCTAAAAGAAGTACTTAAAACCCCCGCCCCAGGTCTCACTAAGCCACACCCCCAACTCTGTCAGGCCACACCCCCAACTCTGTCAGGCCACACCCCCTTTCACTCCGCAGCCAACAGAGATTGAAAAAATAAAGGTAAAAATCAACTTCTGTCAGCTGCAGGGATGGGTGGGAGGTTGACTTTCTTTCTGCAACAACACACACAAACATTAAATAAAATAGATTAAATACACCCATGCGAAGCGTCTTGCTAATCCACGCCCCCGACTCTGTAAGGTCACGCCCCCTCCCACTCCGCAGCCAATGGGAATTGAAAAAATGAAGGTAAAAATAAACTTCTGTTTGCTGCAGGGGTGGGAGGGTGAATTTCTCTCTGCAACCACACACAAAAATTTTAGATGAAATAGACTGATTATAGACTACAACCGTTCGAAGCCTTTTGCTAAGCCACGCCCCGTCTCTGTCAGGCCATGCCCCCTCCCACTCTGCAGCCATTCTGCAACAACACACAGAAACATTAAATGAAATAGATTAAATCACCTATGCGAAGCGCTTTGCTAAGCCACACCCCCAACTCTGTCAGGTCATGCCCCCTCCCACTCCGCAGCCAACAGGGATTGAAGAATGAAGGGAAAAATAAACTTCTGTCAGCTGCAGGGGTGGGAGGGTGAATTTCTCTCTGCAATGACACACAAAATTTTAGATGAAATAGACTAATTTCAGACTACAACCGTTCGAAGCATCTTGATAATCCACACCCCCAACTCTGCCAGGCCACGCCCCCTCCCACTCCGCAGGCAATGGGGATTGAAAAAAATCAGCTGCAGGGGTGGGAGGGTGAATTTCTCTCTGCAACGACACACAAAAATCGTAGATGAAATTGACTAATTATAGACTACGACCATTCAGTACTAATAAAAGATGTTTTTTTCCACTGCTACCCATTGCGGGTCCCCATAAATTACCATGTCATCGACCTGTAATTCATGCCACTCTGACCCCGCCCCAGATCTCGCGAAACCACGCTCCGACTCTGTCAGGCCACGCCCCCTCCCACTCCGCAGCCAACGGGGATTGAAAAAAATGAAGGTAAAAATCACTTCTGTCAGCTGCAGGGGTGGGAGGGAAGTTGGATTTCTTTCTGTAACAACATACAGAAACATTAAATGAAATAGATTAAATATACCCATGCAAAGCAATGGTTTCTTCCGCTGTTACCCATGGCGTGTCCTCATAAATTACCATGGCATCGACCTGTAATTCTGGCCACCATCAAAAGAAGGACTTAAAACCCCGCCCCAGGTCTTGCAACGTCACGCCCCCGACTCAGTCAGGCCATGACCCCTCCCGCTCCGCAGCCAATGGAGATTGAACAATTGAAGGTAAAAATCAATATCTGTCAGCTGCAGGGATGGGAGGGAGGATGACTTTCTGTCTGCAACGACACACAGAAACATTAAATGAAATAGATTAAATATACCCGCGCAAAGCAATGTTTTCTTCCACTGCTACCCATTGTGTTTCCTCAAATTACCATGGCATTAACCTATAATTCAGGCCACCCTGAAATGAAGGACTTAACCCCCCCCCCGTGTCCCATTAAACCACACTCCCTCCCACTCCGCAGCCAATAGGGATTGAAAAAATGAAGGTAAAAATCAATTTCTGTCGGCTGCATTGACTCTGCAACGACACACAGAAACATTAAATAAATAGATGAAATATACCCAGGCGAAGCCGGGTCTTTCTGCTAGTATATATATATATATATATATATATATATATATATATATATTTACAGTACAGACCAAAAGTTTGGACACATCTTCTCATTCAAAGAGTTTTCTGTATTTTCATGACTATGAAAATTGTAGATTCACACTGAAGGCATCAAAACTATGAATTAACACATGTGGAATTATATACTAAACAAAAAAGTGTGAAAAAACTGAAAATATGTCTTATATTCTAGGTTCTTCAAAGTAGCCACCTTTTGCTTTGATTACTGCTTTGCACACTCTTGGCATTCTCTTGATGAGCTTCAAGAGATAGTCACCTGAAATGATTTTCACTTCACAGGTGTGCCCTGTCAGGTTCAATAAGTGGGATTTCTTGCCTTATAAATGGGGTTGTGACCATGAGTTGTGTTGGGCAGAAGTCAGGTGGATACACAGCTGATAGTCCTACTGAACAGACTGTTAGAATTTGTATTATGGCAAGAAAAAAGCAGCTAAGTAAAGAAAAATGAGTGGCCATCATTACTTTAAGAAATGAAGGTCAGTCAGTCCGTGTCTTTGTGCGACGCAGAAAAGGTGAACGGATGGATTCTACATGCCTGGTTCCCACTGTGAAGCATGGAGGAGGAGGTATGATGGTGTGGGGGTGCTTTGCTGGTGACACTGTTGGGGATTTATTCAAAATTGAAAGCATACTGAACCAGCATGGCTACCACAACATCTTGCAGCGGCATGCTATTCCATCCGGTTTTTGTTTAGTTGGACCATCATTTATTTATCTACAGGAAAATCACCCCAAACATACCTCCAGGCTGTGTAAGGGCTATTTGACCAAGAAGGAGAGTGATGGGGTGCTATGCCAGATGACCTGGCCTCCACAGTCACCAGACCTGAACCCAATCGAGATGGTTTGGGGTGAGCTGGACCACAGAGTGAAGGCAAAAGGGCCAACAAGTGCTAAGCATCTCTGGAAACTCCTTCAAGACTGTTGGAATACCATTTCAGGTGACTACCTCTTGAAGCTCATCAAGAGAATGCCAAGAGTGTGCAAAGCAGCAATCAAAGCAAAAGGTGGCTACTTTGAAGAACCTAGAATATAAGACATATTTTCAGTTGTTTCACACTTTTTTGTTAAATATATAATTCCACATGTGTTAATTCATAGTTTTGATGCCTTCAGTGTGAATCTACAATTTTCATAGTCATGAAAATACAGAAGACTCTTTGAATGAGAAGGTGTGTCCAAACTTTTGGTCTGTACTGTATATATACTGACGAGTATGCTTTGAACTTTTGACTTTCAGGCTCCATACTGTATCCCACAATCCACTATGGCTTTGAACATAAGAGTAACACCATTTTATAGACAAACATCTTGTCTATCTCATACATAAATTGGACTTACAACTATTAGCATATGAATAGTTATGCAGATTCTTGTCAAGTAACTGCATAGTTACTGTTTTGCTCCTAAAATTCTAAATTTTTATTTTTATTATTTTGTTAGTATTTTGTAAATCCACCTTTAACTTTCAACACTGCCTGAATCTTTCAGGGCATGCTCTTGACCAGATTCAAGCATGTCTCAACCTAAATCTGTTCCCAGGTCTCTTCTACACATTCCCAATGTTGGTGCATACTAGACGACTCACTTGGGTATAAATACAGCTTTTTCTTCTACTCGATCCACACATGTTCGATTGGGTTAACGTCTGGGACTGTGGGGGCTAATCCAGCAACTCTACTTCATTGTCATTGACAATTTCTTCACCAATCTCGACTTATGCTTCAGGTAATTTCCCTGCTGGAACATTATGTCGTCCTTTTCATATCCATAGTATTTGAGCTACAAAGTAACTCGTCTTGTAGGATACTCACATATGGCTCAGCATTGAGACCACCATTGATCCTGGTCAAGTATCCAACTACTTTGGCAGGTGCTGTAGACTGATGAGTCAAAATTTGAAATATTTGTCTGTAACAGGAGGCAGTGTGTCCACCAAAGAGCTGGAGAGTGCTACAATAATAAGTTTCTGCAGGCAGCAGTGAACCATGGTAGAGGTCAATGGTGAGAAATACACGCTGGTACTTATCCATCATGCAATACCATCAAGGAACTGAATGGATGGCTCCAAAATTACTCTGCAGCAGGGCAAGAAGTCTAATACAACCAATGCCATTAAGAACTATGTTCAGCATAGAGAATAACAGGGAGTCCTAGAAGAGATAAATTGGCCCCCAAAGAGCCCTGATGTCAATATCAAGTTTGTCTGGGAAAACATGAAAAGACAGAAAGATATGTGCAAGCCTACATCCACAGAAGATCTGTGGTTAGTTCTCCAAGATGTTTGAACAACCTTCCTGCCAAGTTCCTTCAAAAACTGTGTACAGATGTACCTAGAAGAATTGATGCTGTTTTGAAAGAAAAGAGTGGTCACACCAAATATTGATCTGATTTAGATTTCTCTTTTGTTAATTCACTTTGCGTTTTGTTAATTGATAAAAATAAATTTCTATTTTTTAAAGCATGTTTACATTGCATTCTAGCTCATGTGTTTATAAGTGAATGTATTAATAAAACAGTATGCAGTATTCTTGTACGCAGTATGCAGTAGGCAGCAAGAATGTTATGTTTTAATTCTATTGCTTTTGGCTATGCAGGGGATTTGGAGCTTTACATCAGAAAATGAAAGCTCTAACTGATAAAAACATATATTAAGAAAATAATCAGCACACAAATGTGAAACTAAAGATGATTTCAAGCTCCTAGCAACAGTTGAAAATACAGTCATGGCCAAAGGTTTTGAGAATGACACAAATATTATATTTTCACATGATCTGCTGCCCTCTGGTTTTTATGTGTGTTTGTCAGATGTTTTTATCACATACAGAAATATAATTGCAATCATATTATGAGTAACAAAAGCTTATATTGACAGTTAGAATGAGTTAATGCAGCAAGTCAATATTTGCCGTGTTGACCCTTCTTCTTCAGGACCTCTGCAATTCTCCCTGGCATGCTCTCAATCAACTTCTGGATCAAATCCTGACTGATAGCAGTCCATTCTTGCACAATCAATGCTTGCATTTTGTCAGAATTTGTAGGTTTTTGTTTGTCCACCCGTCTCTTGATGATTGACCACAAGTTCTCAATGGGATTAAGATCTGGGGAGTTTCCAGGCCATGGACCCAAAATCTCTATGTTTTGTTCCCTGAGCCATTTAGTTATCACCTTTGCTTTATGGCAAGGTGCTCCATCATGCTGGAAAAGGCATTGTTGATCGCCAAACTGCTCTTGGACGGTTGGGAGAAGTTGCTCTCGGAGGACATTCTGGTACCATTCTTTATTCATGGCTGTGTTTTTAGGCAAGACTGTGAGAGAGCCGATTCCCTTGGCTGAGAAGCAACCCCACACATGAATGGTTTCAGGATGCTTTACAGTTGGCATGAGACAAGACTGGTGGTAGCGCTCACCTCGTCTTCTCCGAATAAGCTGTTTTCCAGATGTCCCAAACAATCGAAAAGGGGATTCATCAGAGAAAATGACTTTACCCCAGTCCTCAGCAGTCCACTCCCTGTACCTTTTGAAGAATATCAGTCTGTCCCTGGTGTTTTTTCTGGAGAGAAGTGGCTTCTTTGCTGCCCTCCTTGAGACCAGGCCTTGCTCCAAGAGTCTCCGCCTCACAGTGCGTGCAGATGCACTCACACCTGCCTGCTGCCATTCCTGAGCAAGCTCTGTACTGCTGGTAGCCCGATCCCGCAGCTGAAACACTTTTAAGAGACGGTCCTGGCGCTTGCTGGTCTTTCTTGGGAGCCCTGGAGCCTTTTTGGCAACAATGGAACCTCTCTCCTTGAAGTTCTTGATGATGCGATAGATTGTTGACTGAGGTGCAATCTTTCTAGCTGCGATACTCTTCCCTGTTAGGCCATTTTTGTGCAGTGCAATGATGACTGCACGTGTTTCTTTAGAGATAACCATGGTTAACAGAAGAGAAACAATGATGCCAAGCACCAGCCTCCTTTTAAAGTGTCCAGTGATGTCATTCTTACTTAATCATGACAGATTGATCTCCAGCCCTGTCCTCATCAACACCCACACCTGTGTTAATGGAGCAATCACTGAAACGATGTTAGCTGGTCCTTTTAAGGCAGGGCTGCAATAATGTTGAAATGTGTTTTGGGGGATAAAGTTCATTTTCTAGGCAAATATTGACTTTGCAAGTAATTGCTGTTAAGCTGATCACTCTTTATAACATTCTGGAGTATATGCAAATTGCCATTATAAAAACTGAAGCAGTAGACTTTGTAAAAATTAATATTTGTATCATTCTCAAAACTTTTGGCCATGACTGTACACTTTGAGGCAGTTATTCTAAGACTGGATGGCAGATATACTAAGGCTGATATACCATTCTTAGTTTAAAGTTTGTAATTGTAGAATGTGTCAAATGTATTATTTTGGCGGTAAGAGCTGCTATAGATTTGAGCTATAATTTTCAAAAATTCGATTTGGACAGTTCGCCAAAGTTCTTCTAGAAATTTGATAAGATCCAAATAAATTTGTGGATTCACAGATTAGGTTTGAAGATCTGAAAGAATGAGAAGAAGGAAAGATAGAGTTATCTTCTGGTCCTGGAAGTGGAAAGTTCTTTGGAGAATTGGATTGAGCCGCTCCTCACATGTGTGGACATATATATCACCGAAGATCCATTTATTTATTTTTGTACTTGATAGTGTATAATTAGTAATGTTTTGATATTTTATCCAGTTAGAAATTTTGATGCACTTTAATATTTGATGAATTTGGCCATGTTTTTAATATATTTATTTTTGTCTTTTATGTACATATCAAAAATATATTTTTTTTTCTTTTTTCACCTTCCTGTTTTTCTCTTATATTTCTAGTCACTTGTACAAGCACGCTTGCACACCCTGCTCACACTCTATATTTTGATGCGCACATGTTGGATTCTTTGATGCATTGCTTTTTGATGTCACTATGCATACAGCATATACAGTGCCTTGCGAAAGTATTCGGCCCCCTGGAACTTTTCAACCTTTTGCCACATTTCAGGCTTCAAACAAAAAGATATAACATTTTAAATTTTTGGTGAAGAATCAACATCAAGTGGGTCACAATTGTGAAGTGGAACGAAATTTATTGGATCATTTAAACTTTTTTTGTAATAATGAAACTGAAAAGTTGGGCGTGCAAAATTATTCAGCCCATTTACTTTCAGTTTAGAAAACTCACTCCAGAAGTTCATTGAGGATCTCTGAATGATCCAATGTTGTCCTAAATGACTGATGAAGATAAATAGAATCCACCTGTGTGTAATCAAGTCTCCATTTAAATGCACCTGCTCTGTGATAGTCTCAGGGTTCTGTTTAAAGCACAGAGAGCTTGAGATGTATATATTAATCCTTGTGATATACTGTCCTTCGCGTTGTATATATTATCCAGGTCTCTTCCAGTTATGTAGGGTGGATGCCATCCCTATATTGGCCGCGATCTTTGTTACCATATATTAGATAGAGATTTCTTCCCCTAAACCCCCTGTTGTTATTTAATCACTTACTTTATTGCACGTGACTTCTTTTTTAGTCATGTGCTTTTGTTTGAGTCATGTGACTCGATGCTCATAGCGCATGTGCAGTCCGACCTTATGGATGCTGCGAGGCACTTCCTGTGTGCGCTTTACAGTCGGGTGGATATGCGCTACAGGGCCTAGTGGCCATCTTCATTGTGGGTAAGGGGATGTTATGTCCGGGCAGTCATTAGATTGACGCTGACACAACCAATGAATGTCTCTTTTGGTGTGTCAAGTGACCTGGTGTTCTTTCGGTCCCGGCCGGATATTACTGTGTTTGGTTACACTAAAGACGCGTGCTAATGCTAGGCAGTGGGCGGATGACATCCACAGGTGATGTACATTTTTCATTTAATTTTATGGTATAAATGCACACCGACGCACTGTCCCTCACTTTCCCCTGACAAAGCTTTGTGCAAAACGCGTTGGGTAAGTGAGGGACACTGTTTTGGGCAGCGGTTGTACATTTATTGTTAGTTGTAGGGTGGCATATACTATGAATTCAGCTTTGATAGCCATATTTACTATGACAACTGTGTGGACCTTGTTGCCATGAATTGGTCAGGTTTTTTTTTTAACCATATTTGGATTGTGTGTGAGATAGCCCTTTTTAACAGTTGTCCCTCACTTGGATTTGTTCACTGTGCATTATGTGGAGGTTTTAAGGATAGTTTTATCTTGGCAATTAATGTATTTAATAAAGGTGGTTGTTACAATATAATTATTTGGACTCTTTGAATGATTTAGGTGCATACTCTTTGGTTGTAGGATTTAGTGCAAATAAATTTGTTGTGAATCTCGATAAATATGGTAGGTATAGGTATAGGTAATTGGGCTGTTAAATGTGTCGGTGACATAAAGCCTTTTTTGGGAGGGAGATACACATCATCTGCATCTGTGACATGAAAATACAATAGTTAATGCATCTGTTAATTATGTCAATGACATAAAACTATTTTGGGGGTTCAGAATAACATATTTTCATCCATCTTACTGTTATAGAAGAGTTATCAGTCTATTAAATGTGTCAGTGACAAAGCCATTTTTGGGGTTCACAACACTGCATTTTCATACATCTTACTGATATAGGAGATTTAATCAGTCTGTTAATTGTGTTGGTGACATAAAGCCATTTTTGGGAGGGAGATACAACTCATCTGCATCCATAACGCAGAAATAAAATAGTTAATCTTTCTGTTAATTCTATCCGTGACCTATAGCCATGTTTTGAGGTGCAAAAACTTAATTTGCACCCATGACACAGAAATACAATTGTTCCTCTATCAGCCAATTTGGTTAGGGGAACATAAAGAAAGGAGGAGAGCATCAAATAGGGGATGTGGCCGTGGTCGTGGTGCTGCTGGTGGAGCTTCTGTTGTAGGGAGAGGATGTTGTCAATCTGTGCCAGCTACCCACCCAAATGAAACACCTTCCTCTGGTTCACGCAGATGACAGGACATTCTACCTCATTTTTTAGGCCCAAATACAGCTCTACAAATGGTGAGGCCAGAACAAAAAGAGGCAGTAGTAAATTTGATTGACTGACTGTACCTCCAGTTCCTTCACATTGTCTCCCACCCGGTCCCCTGTTGGCACCGGCATCAGTCTTTCACCTCAACCCCTTGTACATCAGACAAGCAGTCTGATGACGATGATGAAACACAGGTGTCAACTGCTGTGGTCTTCTGCACTGTGCAGAGCGGCAAGGAGGTCAAGGGTAAGGAGTGGGTTGAAGGTGATATGGAGGATCCAGGGTGACCTTTTTTTTTCAGTTCGGAGAAAGAGGTGGGGGTCATGCAGCATCAGCCACACAGCAAAAGAGGAAAAAAGGTGAAAAAGCAGAGTCGATGGCCCTCAGCCCGTATATCTGCTACTTCCCATTATGCCAAGGGACAGAGCACACCAAAGTCAGCTCAAAGGAGTTCTCTGGCATGGCAGTTCTTCAGGCAATGTGCTGATGAAAAGACACAGGAGGCATGAATGTTCTAAACCTGAGCATCACCAGATATCTAAGTGCAAAGCATGAGCTGCAGTGGAGTAGACACCCCAAAAACCACAAAAGATCTTAGGCTCCTCCTGCTCCCTCTTCTACTGTGGTCTCAGCCTCTTCCTTCCCCTCTAGAGCGCAGGGTCACCGAGCATCTACACAGTGTCCCATGGAAACATTCAGCTGGCCATCCCCCAAATACTGGAAAGCAAGAGGAAGTACCCTCCTACGCATCCATGAGCGCTGGCCCTGAATGCCAGAATTTCAAAATTCCTGGCCTTTAAAATGTTGCCATTATGTCTGGTGGAGACAGACAGTTTTAAAAACGTAATTATGGCGACTGTCCCATGGTACGTGGTTTCCGGCTGCCACTACTTTTCCAGATGGACCATCCTGGCCCTGCTCGAACAAGTGGCGGAAAAAATCAGGTGTGTGTTGCACAATGCCATCAGTGGCAAGGTCCACACAACCGCAATATGTGGACCAGAAAGCGTTGGCAGGAACGTTATATCTCCCTAACTGCCCACTGGGTAAATGTAGTGGCAGCTGGGCCTGAGGAGGAAAGTGGTTTGGCACATGTCTTACCTCCATCGAGGACCTACACATCCTGGCAAGAAGTTTACCGGCCACACCCAGCCATTGTTATTCTCCAGCGCAGTTTGTGCATTCTCTTTGCCATTTCCCAATGATTTGGGGCCTCTCCAAACTGAAAAAAAGTATGAAAAAAACAAAAAAATAAATAATAAAAAAAAATGTTGGCTACCTCCTCCGCTTCTTCCGCCTGTATGGTTGTTGTCCCAGAAGGAAGCCTCTTCTAAAAATAATGTGCAAGAAAGCCCGCATGCTGAAAACAACAGTTTGCTGAAGACAAGTAGACTAAGGACATGGATTACTGGAAATATGTGTCGTCTGATGAGACCAAGATAAACTTATTTGGTTCAGATGGTGTCAAGCGTGTGAGGAGTACAAAGACAAGTGTGTCTTGCCTACAGTCAAGTATGGTCGTGGGAGTGTCATAGTTTGGGGCTCCATGAGTGCTGTCTGCTGTGGGGAGCTACAGTTCATTGATGTAACTATGAATGCTAACATGTACTGTTACATACTGAAGCAGAGCATGATCTCTTCCCTTTGGATACTGGGCCACAGGGCAGTATTCAAACATGATAACAACTCCAAACACACCGCCAAACCTATCACTGCCTTGCTAAAGAAACTGTGAATGGAGCCTTAAAGTGCTTGACCACCCAAGCATGTCTCCTGATCTAAAACTTTACATCGTATCAAAGTATCATATCTTCAGTGTTGTCCCATTAAAAGATATAATATTTTTTTTTACAAAAATGTGAAGGGTGTACTCAATTTTTTGAGATACGTATTATCTGGCTAAAAATCTTGGTAGAAGTTTCC
>ONZH01017770.1:0-11298 GCA_900303285.1 Rhinella marina
CAGAAATCCCTTGCTTTGATGCCTGCACCTTTGTTATTAGGAACCTTTTTGGGGGAAGAGAATGAAAATCTAACTTTAGACCATTTTCTAAAATGTCCAAGACCCAGGAACTGTCTGAAATACGGGCCCAGGTAGGGAGAAACCTTTTTAATCTTCCGCCTACCTGACCACTGGCGTCATTGGGTATCCGGTTTCTTTTTATCACCTCTAGACTGATTGAAGAAAAATCCTCTTCCTCTTCTCTGGCCTCTGTATCTATCCTCTTTTCCTTTTCTCTGATTGTCCCTGTCACGAAAGGAACGATTCTGTCCTCCCGAAAATGAAAAGGATGATGACCTGAAACCGGGGAACTTTTTCTTATTGTCTGCTGCCTTCTCCAATAATTCATCCAGTGCTGGCCCAAACAAAAACTCCCCTTCACATGGTACTCCGCAAAGCCTCTGTTTGGAAGCAAGATCACCCTTCCAGTTCTTTAGCCATAACGCCCTACGGGCAGAGTTGGATAATGCCGAAGATCTGGCAGCGAGTCTAACAGAATCTGCAGAAGCATCTGCAAGGAAATCTGCCGCTTTTCTTAAAGTGGGAAGGGAGGCTAAAATCTCCTCTCTGGAAACTTTATTACGAAGCTGAGAATCCAGCTCAGAAAGCCACACCATTAAGGAGCGGGCGGTACAAGTAGCAGCAACGCTAGGTCTAAAAGAGGAGGTTGAAGCCTCCCAGGCTCCCCTCAAGAAAGATTCCGCTTTCTTATCTAAAGGGTCTTTAAGCAACCCCGTATCCTCAAAGGGCAATGCTACCTTTCTGGAGACTTTAGAAATAGCTACGTCAATTTTTGGTGCCTTGTTCCATGTCACACATTCCTCCTCTTCAAACGGATATTTCCTTTTTAGATTCTTTGACAAAAATACTTTTCTATTGGGCTTTTTCCATTCACCTTTAATCAGCTTAGCTATATTCTTATGGACAGGGAAGGTCTTATGCTTTTTTGACTCCAAGCCCCCAAACATAATGTCCTGAATAGACCTTGGCTCCCTATCCTCCTCTATGCCCATAGTACTTCTTATGGCCTTTAATAACTTGTCCACATCATCAGTGGGAAAACACGGACGGCCTCCCTCGTTTTCGTCCTCCGAGGAAGACCCAGAGGAGATATCAGAATATAAGGCTCCTTCTTCCTCAGGTTCAGAAGCCGAGGAGGAAAGGACCCCCGCTGACTCTCGAGCGGGCTTAACGCTTCTAGAGGCGGTTTTCTTAGTTAAGGAGGAGGACACCTCTGATCTGTCCAACGCCTGAAGGCACTTGTAAAAAGATGGAGACTCTTCCGCCACGGTCCTATCAATACAGGCCTGGCATAGCTTTTTATCCCAATCCCGAGGAAGAGCCACCTTACATAGGGAACATTCTAAATTCCTCTTTTTAGAAATTACTTTTTTAGTTTTCCCCTGCAAATGGGATAGATACAAAAAGATATACACATAAGAAACTGTCTGGTTTAAATATCCAGAATCACTCACCCCTCCAAGAAAAGTACCGGAGTTGGGGCAGGAATGGTCACTTCCTCCGCTGCTTTTTCTTCTTCCATAATAGCCTCCAGGAGCCTCAGTCAGGGTCACTGTAGATAACTGTATTACAGGCAGCAGGGACCTCTAACTGCAGTAGGCCCCTTTATACTGGACACGGACTGCATTCTCTATTCAGCATTCCTCCGGTCACGTGGGCCCCGGCGTGTGACGTCATCACAGCGCGCTCAGCGCTGCGTTCCAAAGGACGTCCCGCCTCTTTTTTCTACTTCCTACCGCCGCTCAGGCCCGGAAGCGCTCCTCCTCCCTCCAGGACGCGGTCCACTGGAATCCCCTCAGCGCCCGAGACGCTCCCTCCGGAGGCTCGCGGCGCCTCTGCAGCTACCACACTCCGGTCACCAAATGCCGGGGTGCCGCAGGTAAGGGCTCTGGAGAGGGGGAGCTCAATCACTCAGGATACACTTGTAGCAGGCTTCCCCTCAGAGACAGGAAACCACACTGAGGTGGAGGAGAGTCTCCGCCTTTTTATTTTGTGCAGGTTTCCTGTCTCTGGGGGCAGATCCTCTCTCTCTACGTGCTGTCCTGGGTGATTGGGAAAAGATAATGTGCTGCTCAGGGGCACTGCTGGTCAGTAAAGCTATGTCCACAGGGTCTGATTTTTACCAAATTGCGGCAAAAAACCACAGCATTTTGCCGCGATTTTCTAGAAAATAGAACCTTGTGGACCCAGCCTTACAGACCAGGAGTGCTGATTGGTCTAAAAACTGTCACTCACAAGCGCTGACAGGCTCCCATCCAAATGAGCCAGCTCTGCTAGAAGGAAGGAAGGACCCACTGCTGCTGTGTGGAGACGGAGCCCGGCTACTGAGAGGAGGAGGAGCCTGAGCCTGAGAGGGAAGAACCTGAGCCTGCTGCTGAGAGAGAAGAGCCTGGCTGAGGACACAGAAACAGCAATACAGAGCCAGGAGGTGAGGAAGGGATCTGTATGTAATGTAGTGTAAAATAGTTCCTGCATGTGTGAGAGTGTCTGCATATGTGACACATACCTCCCAACTTTGTAAAGAGACAAAGAGGGAGATATTGTGTGGCGCGCTTAGCGTGCCATGGCAAATTTTTTCAGCACTAGGCCACACCCCTAACTCTGCCCACTATAAGCTAATCTCACCCAGTCCCCTTACTGCACGGGGATAATAAACACAGTGATGTCAGAGATAATAAACACAGTGATGTCACAGTACAGGGATAATAATCACAGTGATGTCACAGTACAGAGATGATAAACACAATGATGTCACCGTACAGGGATAATAAACACAGTGATGTCACAGTACAGGCATAATAAACACAGTGATGTCACCGTACAGGGATAATAAACACAGCGATGTCACAGTGTCACAGTACAGGAATAATAAACACAGTGATATCACCGTACAGGGATAATAAAAACAGTGATGTCACAGTACAAGGATAATAAACACAGTGATGTCACCGTACAGGGATAATAAACACAGTGATGTCACAGTACAGGGATAATAAACACAGTGATGTCACCGTACACGGATAATAAACACAGTGCAACCCCTCACAGAAAGTTAAAAAAAAAATAAAAACCTTATACTGACCTTTTTCCTAGCAGCAGCACCACCACCAGCAGGAGATCTTCTTCTCTTGTCTAGAGGGGGCGGAGCCAATGCTGACTGACGACCGGCCCCACCCCCCGCCCAGACATGAGGCACAGATAGCAGAAGGTATGGAGAGAGCTGCAGGGGAAGACGGAAGGGGGGCGGGGGGATGGAAGAAGCAGGTAGCTGATTCTGGCTTTCTGCTTCTTCTTGCGACAGGCAACTGTCTCTGCGTCCTATGGACGCAGAAACAGCTGCCAGAGACCGGGACATAGCTCCCCCATACCAGGACAGCGGGATATCCACTGCAATCCGGGACTGTCCCGCTGAATCTAGGACGGTTAGGAGGTATGGTGACAGTCTGTGTGTGACACAGTGTCTGCATATATGACTGTGTGTGTGAGAGTGTCTTCATGTGTGACAGTGTGTGTGAGAGTGTCTTCATGTGTGACAGTGTGTGTGAGAGTGTCTTCATGTGTGACAGTGTGTGTGAGAGTGTCTTCATGTGTGACAGTGTGTGTGAGAGTGTCTTCATGTGTGACAGTGTGTGTGAGAGTGTCTTCATGTGTGACAGTGTGTGTGAGAGTGTCTTCATGTGTGACAGTGTGTGTGAGAGTGTCTTCATGTGTGACAGTGTGTGTGAGAGTGTCTTCATGTGTGACAGTGTGTGTGAGAGTGTCTTCATGTGTGACAGTGTGTGTGAAAGTGTCTTCATGTGTGACAGTGTGTGTGTGTGTGTATGTGAGTGTCTGCATATGTGACAGTGTGTATGTGAGAGTGTCTGCATATGTGACAGTGTGTGTGTGAGAGTGTCTGCATATGTGACAGTGTGTGTATGTGAGTGTCTGCATATGTGACAGTGTGTGTATGTGAGTGTCTGCATATGTGATAGTGTGTGTATGTGAGTGTCTGCATATGTGACAGTGTGTGTATGTGAGTGTCTGCATATGTGACAGTGTGTGTATGTGAGTGTCTGCATATGTGATAGTGTGTATATGTGACAGTGTCTGCATATGTGATAGTGTGTATATGTGACAGTGTCTGCATATGTGATAGTGTGTATATGTGAGTGTCTGCATATGTGACAGTGTGTGTATGTGAGAGTGTCTGCATATGTGACAGTGTGTGTATGTGAGTGTCTGCATATGTGACAGTGTGTGTATGTGAGTGTCTGCATATGTGACAGTGTGTGTATGTGAGTGTCTGCATATGTGACAGTGTGTGTATATGTGAGAGTGTCTGCATATGTGACAGTGTGTGTATGTGAGTGTCTGCATGTGTGACAGTGTGTGTATGTGAGTGTCTTCATGTGTGACAGTGTGTGTGAGAGTGTCTTCATGTGTGACAGTGTGTGAGAGTGTCTTCATGTGTGACAGTGTGTGTGAAAGTGTCTTCATGTGTGACAGTGTGTGTGTATGTGAGTGTCTGCATGTGTGATAGCGTGTGTATGTGAGTGTCTGCATATGTGACAGTGTGTGTATGTGAGTGTCTGCATATGTGACAGTGTGTGTATGTGAGTGTCTGCATATGTGACAGTGTGTGTATATGTGAGAGTGTCTGCATATGTGACAGTGTGTGTATGTGAGTGTCTGCATGTGTGACAGTGTGTGTATGTGAGTGTCTTCATGTGTGACAGTGTGTGTGAGAGTGTCTTCATGTGTGACAGTGTGTGAGAGTGTCTTCATGTGTGACAGTGTGTGTGAAAGTGTCTTCATGTGTGACAGTGTGTGTGTATGTGAGTGTCTGCATGTGTGATAGCGTGTGTATGTGAGTGTCTGCATATGTGACAGTGTGTGTATGTGACAGTGTCTGCATATGTGACAGTGTGTGTATGTGAGTGTCTGCATACGTGACAGTGTGTGTATGTGTCTGCATGTGTCTGCATATGTGACAGTGTGTGTATGAGTGTCTGCATATGTGACAGTGTGTGTATGTGAGTGTCTGCATGTGTGACAGTGTGTGTATGTGAGTGTCTGCATATGTGATAGTGTGTGTATGTGAGTGTCTGCATATGTGACAGTGTGTGTATGTGAGTGTCTGCATATGTGACAGTGTGGGTGTATGTGAGAGTGTCTGCATATGTGACAGTGTGTACGTGAGTGTCTGCATATGTGATAGTGCGTGTATATGAGTGTCTGCGTGTGTGAGGATGTGTGAAAAAGAGCGGTTGCATGTATGAAAGTCCAGTTTGTGCGTTAGGGCTCATTCAGACGGCCGTATGAAGGTGTCCGCATCTGTTCCGCAATTTTGCAGAATGGGTGTGGACCCATTCATTTTAATGGGGGGCAGGCACATTTTTTGCACAGGGGCCCTCTGCTGTCTGTGTCCGCCCCTGCATCTATATACTGTGTGATGTGTGTATAGGAGTCATCTATATACTGCGTGGGGTGTGTGTAATAGGGTGTGATGTGTGTATAAGGGCAATCTATATACTGTGTGATGTGTGTGTATATAGGGTGTCATATATATAGTGCGGTGTGTATAGGGTGTCCTTTGTATAGTGTGCTGTGTGTGTATATATAGGGTGTCATCTATATAGTGTGGTGTTTGTATAGGGTGTCCTCTAAATAGTGCGGTGTGTATGTACATAGGGTGTCCTCTGTATAGTGCAGTGTGTGTATGTATATAGAGTCTCATCTATATAAGTAGACGTGTTAGTACTGAGGGGCTATGGGGAACATGATTACTAGTATGGGCACAATGTGGGCATTATTACTATTTGGAGGCACTGTTAACACTATGCACTCTGTGAGATAATTGTTTCTATTGGGACTTTGCAGAGCACTTTTACTGAGTGGGGCACCCTGGTACAGTATCAGTTTAGCACAATTATTTTTGGGGGACATTATGTTTTCACTATTAATGCCATGGACACTATTTTTTATGACACTCTGTGCCAATGATTATTGAAGGGGGCGCTATCTGCGTGGTACTTGTTTTTTTAGAGGGTCTGTTTCTGCAGTATAGTTTTGGGGTGGCCGGATGGGGTGTTGAGAAGATGTGAGGATGATGGGAAAGTAGGAAACTAAGATGTCTGTCAAACTCTGCAGAGATGAGAGATGTCTGAAAGAAACGATCATGGCGGTTTGGTCTGAATGGAGAAGATGAGGAAAGAGAACATCTAAATAATAGGAGACATCACTGGATATAAGAGATATGCGGCCCTGTATTACTCTGTATGTTCTGTAGTGCTGTATGTAATGTTTTTCAACTATATCTTTAAAGGAGTTCAACCACTATAATGACCCCCCAATGCCTGTGCCCCTCATATAGATTATACTTACTCCGCTCCCCTGCACCTACAGAAATACAGTAGCAGGCCACGACAGGGACGAGCCTCCCTAGCGTCACCCAATGCTAGGGAGGCTCGTTCCCATTGAGGCCTGCTTTTGGCTGCACCCCCACCCGGTCACCGGATGATTTGATCCACGCAACGGGGAGATGCAGGGGCAGCTGTGCAGGGATCAGAAGCGTCACGGGTGCAGGTGAGAGGGATAAGTATAATCCATATGAGGGGCCCGGGCATTGGGGGGGGGGGCATGTTTTAGACGTTGGATAACCCCTTTAACAGTAGGGCTTAAGGGAAGGGGTTAGGTTGAGAATTTGGCATGGGGTGGGGGTGGGGGCTGCCATTTCCATTTTTGCTTCAGGCCGCAGAAGGGCTAGGTGCACCCATACCCTTTGCCACAACTCTTGCACCAGGGCCCATGAGCCTTTAGCTACGCCCTTGCTCACAGGGGTCTTTTTGCCTTCCTCTAGATCAACTTGCAGGATAACAGCCTGAACTGGATAAACAGATGTCTTTTTTCAACTTTATAAACTATGTTACTAGATACGAGGTAAAAAAGATGAAGTAGGTACAGAAAAATAGTATATACAGCAGTGTACTGATATGTGAGGTACAAGGTATAATAGATGCAGTGTGTACAGGTATATAGTATACAAAGCAGTGTACTCATGTGAGATACGAGGGTACGGCAAAGAGGCACTATACATAAAGGGGGCACATATAACAGGCGCTATACATAAAGGGGGGCACATATAAGAGGTGCTATACATAAAAGGGGTACATATCAGTAGCATTATTTATAAGGGACATCAAGCATGTGGCACTGTGCCAATGTCTTGGTAAAAAGAGAAGCTGAAGACATCTTCTCAGCTAAATATGCGGAGCTGAATTGTCGCTGGGAGATGTCATCATGGTGGCCTAAACCACATGGGGAAGAACTCAGGAGGAGACATCACCTGTAAGTCACTAAATGGAAATGATTATTCTGCTACTGACTGCGTATGATGAGTGCTGTAGTCACCTGGATGATCTATAGGTGATGATGGGTGGTAGCATGCTGTTTTGTGAAACTACAACTCCCAGCATCCCTTTACTACTGTTTAGTCCATACTGTAGTGTCACACCGTACAAGCTTATATGGCGAGGGCTGAACTGACTACTCAAATGGTATCTGTACTGAACTTTTAAAATCTGGTGATGATATCTGTACTGCACATGGTTCTGGTGATGTATTTATGCATTGAAATTGGTTCTGGGTTAACTTCTGGGTTTGGTTCTGGAGCTATATTTATGTAGTGAACATGGTTCTGGTGCCGTATTTGACCTTTGGGTTTGTTTCTGGAGCGATATTTATGTAGTGAACTTGTTTCTGGTGGTGTATTCGATTTATAGGTTTGGTTCTGGTGCTGTATTCATGCAGTGAGCGTGGTTCTGGTGCTGTATTCATGCAGTGAACATGGTTCTGGTGCTGTATTTAAAGGGTTTCTGTCACCAGTTTTGGGCATATAAAACAGGATGACATTTGCAATGTGCAAATGTCACCTGATGCCCAAACTGGTGATCATTTTTTTACTGGTGCCCCCGTTTTTGAAATAAATCATCTTTTGTTGTATGCAAATGAAGCTTACTAGGTGCAAGGGGCGGTTACCTCGCACCTAGTAATCTCCGTCAGAGTACACATGACGTCATCGGCGCAGGCGCAGTGAGGTAGCCGGGAGCCCGGCGGCCAGCGCCGCTCACTGCGCCTGCGCCGCTTTTATTCCGCAGGGCGCAGGCGCGGGATTTGAATGGAGCACAGGGCCGGCAGAGGATCCAACAAGCTGCCTGGCCCTGTCAATCAAGTGAAGGTAGGCGTGACCGCGGGTGGGCAAACGGAGCTTACTAGGTGCGAGGTAACCGCCCCTTGCACCTAGTAAGCTTCATTTGCATACAACAAAAGATGATTTATTTCAAAAACGGGGGCACCAGTAAAAAAATGATCACCAGTTTGGGCATCAGGTGACATTTGCACATTGCAAATGTCATCCTGTTTTATATGCCCAAAACTGGTGACAGAAACCCTTTAACTTCTGGGTTTGGTTCTGGAGCTATATTTATGAAGTGAACTTGGTTCTGGTTCTGTATTTTATTTATAGGTTTGGTTCTGGTGCTAAATTCATGCAGTGAACGTGGTTCTGGTGCTGTATTCATGCAGTGAGCTTGGTTCTGGATTTGACATAGGCTTAGTTCTGGTATTGTATTCATGCAGTGAACTTGGTTCTGGCGCTGTGTTTGACTTATAGGTTTGGTTCTGGTACTGTATGTATGTAGCAATCTTGGTACATTTATGTGTTAAATGTGCAGCTGATGCTATACTTCGATCTAACACTATCCATTCACATCTGCGTTCGGGGCCTTCTAATGACCATGCTGTTGCTATGGACTCAATGATGTCCTGTATCTGGGACTGCACATGTGTGTACAATCCTAACATGAAAACACAACCAGTTGCCATCTTTTCTTGATTTAAAGCGCATTAACCTATACCACCTTTATATAGTAGGCGGAGTTAAACACGGTGGGCAGTGGACCAGTGCTCTGTGCTTGACCCCCAGGCTAAAATTTGCCAGCCATCCCCTGGTGCCAAGAGGGTCACCACCAAACTAAATATGGTAGTCTATCCTAAGGATAGGCCATCTATATTGTGAACCTGGAAAATCCCTTTGAATATAAAGAGCCTTAAAAGGATTTTCTATTTTGCATCAATTTCCTTTAACGCTTTCAGAATCGGGCCATTTTCAATTTTGAAGTGGAATTGGGAAAAAGACACAATTCCACCACAGTTTTATGAGTTTTGTATCTATGGCGTTCCCCGTCTGGTAAAACTGACTTGTTCCCTTCATTCTGCAGGTCAGATCAGTATGATTACAATAATATCAGGAGGAAAGTAGGATATTTTGATTTTTTCCATTACACCATTTGTCATCTGGAATAAATATTTTAATATTTTAACCCTTAGGATACAAGCGCCGTACATGTACGGCACTGGAAGCCGGGACAAAAATCCCAGCGCCGTACTGCTACTGCGCTCTGATCGGGCGGGCGCAGGAGCTGCGCTTGCCCAATCAGCTACAGGGGTCCGGCAGTGGCTGATAGCCAGACCCCTGCTGTATGCACTGGCATCAGTGAAAACACCGATGCCGGTGCATTAACCCTCGCGCTGCAGCGGTCAGCACTGACCACGGCACGTGCGGGTATCCTAAGGGTTTGCGATCCCCATCGGGTCCCCGCACTGCTATGACGGGGACCTGATGGCAGGGAAGGCAGCCCGATGCCTTGCTTAGGAATCGCGCTGCCTTCTACGGAAGCCTGTGAGATCCAGCCCCCTGGATCTCACAGGCACGAAGCTGTAAGTGTATTACACTGGTAATACACTTACAGCCAATGCATTACAATACAAAAATATTGTAATTAGAGATGAGCGAGCATGCTCGGCCGAGCGTACTCGGGAGCAATTTTCGAGCAGTAGCGTACGCATCTTCTAATCTGTATGCTAATGCGTACGCATCTTGTAATTTGTATGCATTAGCGTGCAAATTTATAAGATGCGTACACATTAGTGTACAGATTATAAGATGCGTATGCATTAGCGTACAGATTATAAAATGCGTACGCTACTAGTCGAAATTGCTCCCGAGTACGCTCGGCCGAGCATGCTCGCTCATCTCTAATTGTAATGCATTGTGCAGGGGATCAGACCCCCAAAAGTTGAATCCCAGACTGGGACAAAAAATAAAGTGAAAAAAGAAGTTAAAAAAATACAGTTTTACAAAAAAATTTAAGTTTCAAGTAAAAAAAAAATAAAGCGTCCTTTTCCCAAAATAAAGTTTAAAAAATTGTAAAATATAGGGGAAAAAGAAAAGTAGGCATCGCCGTGTCCGTATTGACCGGCTCTATAAAAATATCACATGACCCACCCGGTAGGTGAACGCCGTAAAAAATAAAAAATAAAAAAAGACATTTTCTGGTCACCTTGCCTCACAAAAAGTGTAATACCAAGCGATCAAAAAGACGTATTAATCCCAAAATGGTATGACTCAAACCGTCATCTCGTCCCGCAAAACATGAGACCATACCTAAGACAATCATCCGAAAAAAAAATAAAATAAATATGGCTCTCAGAAAATGGCAACACAAAACAAAGATTTTATTCTGTTCAAAAATGCATCTAATGTGTAAAACTTAACAGAAATAAAAATGTTAGACATATTGGTTATCGCCGCGTCCGTAACAACCTGCTCTATAAAAATATTACATGAGATGGCCTCCCAGGTGAATGCTGTAAAAAAATTTACAAAAAAAAAAAAAATGCCAAAACAGACATTTTTTTCCCTCTTGCCTCACAAAAAGTATAACAGCAGGCGATCAAAAAGGCATACTTACCTCAAAATGGTACCAATCAAACCGTCATCTCGTCCTGCAAAAAAGGAGACCCTACCTAAGACAATCGCCAGAAAAATAAAAAAAATAGGACAGTTAGAAAATGGCAACACAAAAACAAGATTTAATTCTGTTCAAAAATGAATTTACTGTGTAACATAGTTATATAAAGGGCCCGAAAAAAGACATCTGTCCTCCAGTTCGCCTGTTTTCCTAAAGTTATCAGAGGAAGGCAAAAAAACCGTGTGAGGTAAAAGCCAATTTTCCCACTTTAGGGAAAAAATTTCCTTCCGACTCAAGACACTTCTCCCTGGATCAACGACCCATCTTAGTAACTAAACTGTAATATTATTACCCCCTTCAGGCCTCTTGAACTCCTTTTAGTGAACATTACCATCCCACCTCCTCAGGCAGAGAGTTCCATAGTCTCACAGCTCTTACCGTAAAG